>MU224978.1:12508-30817 GCA_018584345.1 Thuja plicata | reverse complement strand
TCAGCTGAGAAACACTCAATAGATTATAATTCAATCCTTTTACCCAATAAGCATTTTCACATTTAATCAGGTTATTCAACATTATTGTTCCTTTACCTTCAATTGGACAAGGTGTATCATTTCCCATCCTTACTCTACCACCATTATAGTATTCAAAATTATTAAACTTTTATTTGTCACCGGTCATATGGTGAGTGCAACCACTATCTATAATCCATATATCATTCTTACTAAATTTAGATACGAGTGCAGTTTCTTTGAATACCTTTCATCTTCATCTGAATCATCCTTCACAGCTACAAATACTATCTCGATGTCATCATCCAGTTCGGTGTCAGTATCTTCATCTTTGCAAGAAGCTAGGTAGCTAGCCTTCTTGCCTTTATCCTTGTAGCCTCGGGTATCCTTTCTTTCTGATCGTTGATAACCTCTGTAATCTTTGTTGTCACCTCTGTCAGATTTATTCTCAAAAGATCTATCATCACTTGTGTCATCTTTTCTTCTATTAGGACATCTTGCAGCAAAGTGTCCAATCTCTTTACAATTAAAGCATACAAGTGGTAATTTTCCTTTGTATTTACCTCTGCCTCTTTGCATTCTTCTATCCATGAGCACTTCTATTTCATCTAGATCTTCTTCTTCACTTTCACTTTCACTGTCTCTTCTAGATGAGTATTTTTGACTAGATTTGCTTATTCTCATAGAAGATTTAAATGCAGACTCTAAACTTGGTAAGACACTGTTGTCAAAGTTATTCATCTCAAATGAAATCAGTCTACCAATTAATCTATCAAGAATAACTATGTTGTTTTCTACTGCTCTCATTTCTTTAATAGCAGAAACTCTAATAGCATATACAAGCAATAAGGTTCTTAAGATTTTACTTACCACTATCTCCTCTTCAAGTGTACCTCCAACACCTCGTATAGCATTGACTACTTCTAGTTGTCTTTGTTCAACTTGGGCACATCTCGACTGTTCATCTTGTGATCTTTACTTAGGTATTGAAACCTTCCTTCTAAGCACACAAGCTCTGATACCAATTGTTAGTAATAACTGAGAGGGGGGGGGGGGGGGGGGGGGGNGGTGAATTAGTGGCCTCAAAAATTTATCCTTTAAACTTTAATTCACAAATCAATACACCTCAGATTATTAAGTCCCTACAAGATGCATGCCTTGAAATAATTGAAATAATTAACTGTCTGTCGGTTTACCTTGTCTATCCTTATTCTTCTTGATTACCGATAAGCAGTAAAACTTATTTACTGATACTCAGTAAATATGCAGAGTATACCAATCAATCCAGAAATGCATATGTGGAATGTAAAACAATAAAGTAATAAACCATACACACATAACACATGGATTTTAACGTGGAAACCCTATTAAGGGAAAAAACCACTTGGACCGGTACCCAAAATTTTCACTCTTCTGAAGTGAGCCATGTTAGGAGCCAACCCTATTAAAGGTTACAAACACATTGTTAAGTGCAACCTTGTTAGAGGATTTTATACATATAGGTTGTCACTTAGTATCTGACATCTATTTTGCTACCATCCTTGAATCAGCCTCCTTCTTAGACTGTCAATAGGCTTTAGGAAAATCTTGCTACCATCCTTGAATCAACCTCCTTCTTAGGCTGTTGATAGGCTTTATGCAAATTCAATGCTACTTTCATGAATCAACCCTTTTTGGTAATCTGTCAGGATATACCTCAATTATAAAAGACGGTTAAGTCATGCTCTATTAAGAGACTTGATGCTTCAATGGTTAAACTGAAACACAATGACCTATTTCTAATGCAACTTTGAATTGCAGATTTTTAGATCTATTTAAGTACAATACCTCTCTGATCAATGTATTAATTTAATTCCTTTTGCTCCACACTTTTTTCTTTGTGATGATGTGCTTACTGTTCGTCAGTGTCTGCAAAATTCTTTAGCTCTCCCTCAGCTTGATTGATTAGGACTGTATGAAGTTTATCCTTCACCAGTTTCTCTTCAGCATCTTCTTTCTATTCACTCCCCTTGCATGTATTTGATTGCATGCAGAAATGAATTATGCTTGTCTCTTATATAGACATGATATTCCTTAATTCTTGATTCTTGATTCTTGATTCTTGGCGTGAAAAACAATCTAGCCAATTTGATTTACGGCTTTAACTCCTGATTTATCTCGTAGTTATCTTCTTGCCAACTGTACAAATCTTCTTTAAATCAATTACTTAACTGTGGTCGAATAAAACAAATAAAACAACCAGTTAAGTCTATCCTTAAGGTCTGCCAGCTAGATATTTTTTTATTTTTTGAACTCTTTGTTCTATCGGTCAATTCTACAGTTCATCGTCGGTGACAACTGCCAGTTTCATTGGTGTAACTCCAGTTAGCTTTGGGATCTCTGTCCGTCGGGAAACTTTTTTTTTAGTTCATTGGGCATCCCGTGATTCTGCTTCATTGGACAACACTGTCTTCTGCTCGTCGGGCATCACTGTGACTTTTTCTCTGCCTTTACCGATGGTGTGCACTCTGTCAGTGTAGTCTGTCACTTAGTGAATACTTGACTTTTATGCATTTTTGAAAGCATAATCATTGTTCTATTGATTCTCTAAAGTCTTTGGCATTATGTACATGACCATACAGATGATATCAAGTTGACATAAATGACAATACAAATCATTAACTGATTTAATGTTTTGCATCATCTTCAAATTAACATTATCAAACATTCAATCAGTTACATGTCATCAAACTATACCCCCACCTGAAAGGCTTGGAGCAACTTTGCCCTGCTACTTATTTAGATACAGTAAGCACAAAGGCAAAACAAAAAAATCCTTTATAAAGTCTCATAACTAGAATATGTTTGTCAACATAACCATGAAGTAACAAAGAGCTCCATCAATCCTTGAAAAAACTAGCATGTAATTCCAAGTAAACTGTTTAGATAAATAAATGCAGATTTTATATAGCATTCGACCATTTGAATTCCATTTCAACAAAAGGTTGTTAGCACTAGTCAAGATTAACAGGAAAAAAAAAAGATTAGTAAACTATGATAAAAACTAAAATAAATATATATACAAGGTCAGAGCTCATTTGAAAGAGGCTTATATCCACATTAAGCAGATCAAGAAGGATACAAAATTATATAGATGATTCCCAAAAGCTACAATGCATACTTGCAAGTGCATGCAATTACCCATGGTGTACATTTTATTTTTGCATACCTAGAGGTTGTAAACTTGTAATTCTGTTTGTCATCATGAAGATGCAAAACTAAAGAAGTGTCAAGAATGCTAAGAGTCAAAGTAAATTACATAAGGCATTGCAAGCCATTGTTCATTAAAGAAAGGTAAGGCTTGACTTAATTGTTAAAATAGGAATAAAAAAATGTGTAGCAAATTTGATCCCCTTAATGTAGAGAGCTAATACTCTTGCTCGTATTAATGTTCTAGCTTTTAATGCAACTCTTCCAAATAATTACCTTCATTCCATAAATTCTAATCTTTATTTCAAAGAATTCTTGCCTAAGGGGGCCACATGCATGAATCACGAGGGTCAATGGGGTATAGCTCAAAACAACACAAAGAAAATGGAAAATAGAATCCCCTAGTGGAATGCTTGCATAAGGGAACTCTGATACACCAAATCAGTGTCTTGCTTGGTAGTCACCTGAGAAACTAGCTTCACTTTTACCTTTTCTATAACAGTGAGAAAGACTTGTCCAGGTCCATCACAGGAGACTGATTTGAATTTCAGCAGGTCCATTCTAACCTCACAAATCTAGCAAAACTCACTGTATAACACATTAAAGATCTTTACAATGGAAGCTTGAATTACCTGTACTATGTAAAGAACAAAAACTGTGGATTTCAATCAGCAAGCAAGGACATCTTTTCATATTTCTTCAAAGTTCAAGCTCTTCAATCAGTCCATACAAAATAGTTATGGAATGCCTACAAAAAAGTCAATGGTGGAGATAAGGATCTCACAAACTTGGCCAGAACCAGCGATTACAATTTTGCTCCTAAAAATGGAGGAAGTTCATTGATTTCTTAGTAAATACCTAGTTTAAGAAACATTTAAGTGTATTGTGAAAACTCTAGACGAAGGAAAGATAGAAAACTTCTATGCAAAATTTATATTTACTAACTGCAGAAAACTTACAAGAAAATTGAGCCATATTAAAGAGTCCTTTGTTCCACTAGTTATTTGATCAGCAAATTTAGATTTTTCTTCTCCCAACATAGCTCACAGAGGCCATTTAAAGAACCCTTTGGCATGCATCTTATCTACTAGCTCTTCATAAATTTGTCATGATTGGAAGTTTGATAAGGCTTAGAAACAGATTTTTGGGTATGGAAAAAATATTATTTTCTATGCTTTGCTGGTTAAATGTAGTGTGGGCCGTCCTATGCGGGCTAGGTGGGCAAGGAATATGACAAGATACAGTATTAACCAAGCCAAGCGCAACTTTAATACAGTAATATTTACCGGCAATGTTTTCCTGGTTGTGTGAGACACTTTTCCGGTCAAGGGTTTCTCCCAAGAGAAGTCTATCGACTAAAAATAAAAACATCGGCATAAAAGAAGCCATAACCAGCTTGATAAAGGGAAAAATAATGCATTGGAAATTTGAGGGCTGCACAATGAGTGAAGGGAGTTGGGTATTTGAGAGGAGATTTGAAATGATCAAAATCTCATCCAAAGTAGAGTGCTTTCCTATGTAGATTGAGAGAGGCCATGTGAATGTTTGAATTGTAAATTTTTTGTCAAATTTTATTTGTTTATAGAAATAAAATTGTTTGATACAACTCTAATGCTATGTGAAACTTTGAATCAAGATCAAAGAGTCTTTTCTTTGGGAAATTTATAGTTTTAGTGAGAAGGGGTGTTGTTTTCTTTCTGTGCCAAATGGTTTTAGAGCCTGTATTTCTGAGTGTGTGGACCAATTATCAACCGTGAAGCACTCTACACCAGGACTTGCGAAATAAGAGGAAGTAGTCATGATAGATTAAGGTAAATGAATGTAGAGAGAACAATAAAGAGGAAAATACTTGAGAGATTAAGGTAGTGAAAGAAGAAGAATTTTAGAAGATAGAGGTTGTCACTAATGTGTATCAAGAACTTGATGAAGATGGTGCATTGTTTGTGACGAGTGAAGACAAGCTACCTGAAGAAGATATTGCAGAAAGAAGACATTGTTTTTTATTTTTTTATAGTTATTTAAATTTAAATTTTTTAATGTTAGATCTCGGAAGACATTATTTTTAATGTTTTTAAAATGTTCATAGGTGCCTCCTTCTGGATTTTTAAATTTTCTAGGGATAAAGATTATGCATCTTGAGCTATTATTCGTCGAAATAAAAAATGTTTATCCCTTATAATTCCTAATTTACAGATTGTGTCATTAAATAAAAATTTGGACCCCAACTTAAAACATTGCAGAAGATCCTAACCATAAAATAAGCACACTGGCTAGACAACTTATATTTCATTTCTATCCCCAAACGGACAAAGAAAAGTTTGAAATTTTGCAGAAGAATATGATAATGAAATAAGATATTTACATGGCTACTAGCACGAAATTGCAAAACACATATGAAACATTTGTTAGAAAATAAATTAATTATAGTTGAAACCACCAAAGTTGACTATAGAGCCATTTGTAGCTGCAACCATCAATGTTGATTCCAACAGCATTGTGTTATTCTCAGCCGCCCATTTAGCTACCACCATTAACTCTCAACATGTCTTTGTTGACTATGTTGTATTCCAAAATTATGTATTATTGAATGATTCTATGGCATTCTAGATTATTTTGGACACCTATATAAATAGAGGCATTATGTAAGGATGTAAGTATCACATCTTTATCTGATCATTGTGGATCATGAGAGGAAGTATAATGTTGTAGCATTATACAGATGTGTAATATATTTTCATCATGTTGATCAATGAGCATGAAGTGTTGTAGACTGTTTGGTAAATCTTTGTTTCTTGCATATTATATTTGTATGTTTACTTCTGAGTTTGTGCTTGCCATTTTTCCACTCCATCCACTTTCTAACATTGTAGCAGAGCCAAGGGTGAGAAGTGGCGTGAGATGAAGCTAAGGGAGAGGAAATTGCTGTTAAGAGGAGTTTTGCACCACCTGATCTGATTAAGTTTGAATTTATGTTTCGGTGAGTTGTTGTAGATTGTGCCTCACCCATGTATATTGTTTGTAGAGTATAAATGAAATTCCTGTTATATTCCCATCTCTGAAATTGCTATTAGAGTGCTGCCCAAAGTATAGGCAGTTGAGAAAAAAGTGGAAAGTTCCCAAAGATCTTTCAACTGCTTTGATCTTAGTCACAAAGATCTTAGTTTGAGGCTGCCAAGTTCATATGCATAGTCTGAAAACACCACTGGCCACTAGGAGAGGAGAAATGAAAATAAGTTGTGGCTTTTGATTGTGATTTGTAAATGTGAGTTTATGCAAGTAACTTCTATTGCCAATGATACTAGTTGTCATCAGTTGGTGGAGCTCACAGATGGAAATTCGTTGATGTGATGATTGCAAAGGCACTGAAGAGTTTGTGCAAAATGAGGAGCTGAGATCACAGATGCAAGGAAAAAGCCCCCTATGCTAAGACGCTAATCAAGAGAGTGCAGATTTTAAACAGAAGAATTTCCTTCTGCGTAGCAAATAAGTTAGATCATGGCATCAAAGATAGCTTCATGTTTAAAGGAGAATACAATTGTTATGTTTGAAGGTGTTGCAATAATGTGAAATCTGATCAAGGATAGATTGCAAATTAAATTGCTCTTGATAATCTCAAGGAAAGAATCAAAGATTGCAATTTAAGGAGGATTTCTTTGTTCAAGCTATTTTTTTGTAGTTAGGAGTAAAAGGAGAGAATGACTGTACTACTTTGGTGGTTGTTATCACTGTGTGGTTTCTGTTAACAAAAAGGGGTAGTAAAAATTTTTTTTTTTTGGGTGTTGTGTGTTTTCCAATATTTTTTCCTCTATTATTGTATTTGAGATGCTCTTAAAAAAAGGCCAATCCCAAATAGTGTGCAATCACAAAGTTAAAGAATGAATTGTATCTGAGTTATTGTAAGGGGTGCATGATCGGTTGTACCCGACACTCCTAAGTGTTTTGGCTTAATATATTGATGAACCATGTAGGTGAAATGGATTCCTATAGAACTAGCAAGTACAACAGCTGGGTACCCATGTATCTCGGTAGATGGATCACTTTTTATATGGACTCAATAATCAATTTTGATGCAGGTACAAAAGGAAAATATCCCAGAGAAATGATGGGTTCCCTGTAATGATGATTTCTAGGTAGTAGAACCAATGCATGTTTGGTTTTTGGTAATCGCGAAACCATTTTTTGTTTGGTTCTTGGTAATATTGAAACCATTTGTTCAGAGGTTTTTGGTAATTTGAAACCATTTGTGAGGTTTTAAGGTCAATAGTAACCACTAGTATGTGAGGTTCGTGGTTAGCCAAAACCACTCAAGTACAAAGTTTATGGTCAGCTAGAAACCATATGTGTGAAGAATTAGTGGTTAGCAAGAAACCATTTGAGAAGTGTATTAGATAGGGGCAAACTATGAAAACCCAAAGTGCTTATGATGAGGGGAACTAGTATGGTGAAAAGTGACAGGAAATGGGTACCTAACAAGGCTATAAGCCAGAACCCATCATTTTATGGGGGGATATTGAAAACAATTCGATAATTAATTTATGGGGGCATGTTAGAAAATAAATTAATTATAGTTATAACCACCAACGTTGACTATAGAGCCATTTGTAGTTGCAACCATCAATGTTGACTCCAGCAGCCTTGTGTTATTTCTCAACCACCCATTTAGCTACCACCATTAATTCTCAACATGTCTTTGTTGACTATGTTGTATTCCAGAATTATGTATTATTGAATGATTCTATGGAATTCTAGATTATTATAAAGACCTCTATAAATAAAGGCATTATGTAAGGATGTAAGTATCAGATCTTTATCTGATCATTGTGGATCATTAGTGGAAGTATAATGCTGTATCATTATACAGAGATTTAATAGAGTTTCATCATGTTGATTAATGAGTATGAAGTGTTGCAACACTGTTTGGTAAATAATTTTTTTCTTGCATATTATATTTGTATGTTTATTTATGAGTTTGTGCTTTCTATTTATCCAGTCCATCCACTTTCTAACAACATTTGATAAAGTTTAACAAGTTATCTCAGAAGTCACAATATCTGTCACTTCATACAAGAGAATAATAGCTACGGAAATGATTATATTGGCTTATGTCAATTTTATAAATTTTTTTCTTCACCTTGAAGATAAGGTGGTCACTGTCCATCAGATAGAAAGCATATAGCAGTCCGCACAAACATGTTTTTCTTGGAACCACTAGCCAGACAATGCTTTATCATTTTTTCATTTTGCCGACATATTTAATAACATGCTTCATCAATGGCCACTCACTATCAAGTAATGGAGCACTCAACCTTACTTCTTCCACAAGCACCATGGTTTTCTTTCCACCACACAAAAAGAAATATTAATTCAAAAGAATTGGAATGATTATTCACCTTTTGGTCCATTTTGAAGTCTATAAAATACTATGAATTCACTTCTCATTTGTATAATGTCAACTTTTACAATATCTCTCAATACCATATTCATAATTTAATTGATTGAGTTACATCTTAGTAGAAACTTGAATTAAAATACAATGTGGAATCCCAAGTCGTTTGTTTTGGACATTACGATCACTCTTGTGTTTGGCTGCATTGAACGAAGTGATCTGTGTTGATAAAAATTGCAAATAAAAAGAACCGAAAAAGATTTAAAATCAAAGATAAAGAAGACCATGAGATTTATAGTGGTTCGTCTAATAATGGCTATGTTCACTTACAATGATTATTTCTTATTATCAATTCTAAATACAATACATTCAAATAATAACTGAATTTATAAAACAAACTCATCTCCAAGAAAGAGGGAAAAACCATCAAAAGAGGTAAGTTTGAAAGTCAGTTGCTAAAGATATCCTTGAGAGAAACTTGCTAATATGAGCTTCACCAAACCCAACAAGGAAACTTGCCAATTTGGGCTTCACCGAACCCAAAAATCTCCCACTTGAAGACCAAATAACTGCTTAGTGATATTCCCATTGTAGGTTCATTGTTAGAGTTGAACAAGTCCAAGAGAAGCTCTATAGAATTCAAACTTCTCTCTGGGTACTAACTTCATTAACATATCAGCTGGATTCATTTTCGTGTCAATTTTCTCCACCCATAGCTTACCCTCTTCAATAACATGGAAAGTAAAATGATATCGCAAGTCTATATGCTTTGTTCAATTGTGAAAGGCATAATTCTTGGCTAAGTGAATAAAACTATTAGTATCACAAAATAAAGTTAAAACTGATTTCTTACACCATAATTCACCTTATAATCACTCCAACCATATCATTTCCTTGGCTCCCCAATGAGAGCAATGCATTTAGCCTCGGTAGAAGAAAGTGCAACTACATGTTGCAACTGAGAGACCCATCTGATTGCTGCCCCAAAAAAAGTGTGTTGGATGATATCAAAATTGGGTACTATTGATTTTGTTGGCATTCATGTTTTTTCACTAATGTCAACATATGTTTATGTGGAGAGAATAGACTGGTTATTACTATTGTATGATGACTAATAGAAGTGTACACAGACATTGTATGGATGAATCAGAATGAGTGATGATGATGATATGTAGAAGGATGTGTGATGATCTTATTCCTAAGATTTCTTGGCTTAATATTTGATATTGGAGATGTTATAGATGTTTTAGTGAAGATTGGTGTTTGGACTATGACAGTGATGCTTGACAAAGCAAGTCTTTGTGTTTTGGGTATATCTTACAGGCGATGATGATTCAATTTATGTGAGCTTAAGAGAAGATAGAAGGCATATTGAGGAATGTTTGTTTTTTATCGCAAGTCGTGTAATGGTTGGTGTCATCATCTGTGGTGTGTATTCTTGAGGAGACCTATTTGGGGCCGACTTCATAGATGTAGCGTGCATTATGGATTGCAAGTGTGGATTGAGGATCTTGGATTATATATGATGTATTGTAATTAATGTTTACTTGTTTTAGGTACCTTGTGTATCTTAGCAAGGGGTTAAATAATTATATGTATATTGGGAAAGCTTAATTGGCTGACCTATTTAATTATTGTAATAGGATACATATGAGAGATATTTTCTTTTGAAAAGATGTGTTAATGGTATGATGAGAAGGTAATTAAAAGGACAAAGAAGTGTGGAAGCTGTGAAGCTTGACTATTTGCTGGATGTGGAGGAGAGTTTGTGAGTATAGTACTTCATTGAAACTGACCAAGCAAAGATAGTTCACTGGATTGTATATTTCTTATATACACTTGTTCAGATTGTAAATCCTTGAGGGTGGTTTTAACCTTCTTTGAGCAGTGTGCCTAGGCAGTGAGCCCACTATTACTCTTGACTCCTAACAAGGTTTGTCCTTTAATAGGGACTATGTACTCTAATATTGTAATAAGCTCCTAACAAGGCTAAATCTTTTAATAGGGATACTATACTCTTAGTACATAATTTGTGGGTGCTAATTCCCACCGAGGTTTTACCTTTAACAGGGTTTCCTCGACAACAAGGATTGTGTTATTGTGTTGGAATTTACTGTTTTATCATTTGAATTGAAGTTTTGGTTTATAAAGTTTAATGTTTAATAACCCTCTCAGTTGTGCTTGTGGATTGTTATTCCTAACAAAGTTAACACATCACTGGTAGTGGATCTTCTCTTATATAAATATCTAGCCATATCAAAATTAACATAACCATGTAGTTGAGTGTCCTTACCAGCAAAACATAAAACATTATCATAAGTACCTTTTAAATACTGAAGAATCCACTGAACTACTTGCCAATGAGATTTTCCCAAATAACTCATAAATCTTCTCACAACTCCCACTTCATGAGCAATATCCAGACACATACAAACCATGACATACATGATAATTTGGCCCCGTATCTTTTTCTCCCTCCATCTTCTTCTTTCAAACGATAAACCCACTTATTCTTCAAAGGTTTTCAATTTGATGGAAGAATATAACCAAATCCCAAGTGTTATTGGCTCTCAAAGCCTCGAATTCATCATTCATAACATCCATCCAATGCACCAAATTTACATCATTGCATGTTTGTTTAAATGTTTGAGGCTCTGCATGATCACAAAAAAAGAGCTCATAATTATCAAATTTGGATGGACACCTCTTCTCCCTGGCAGACCTCCATAATTGAGGACCCTATTCATTTCTAACTTGTTGTTCATTCTTTGTGTCTTTCTCATTACCAACAACATGTGGATTTATGAGGGTTAGAGCATTCATAGGAGACATTTTGGTGGTAGGGAATGGCGGCGAGGGATAATTTGAAGGCTGTGGTTGTGGGAAAGGAAGAGCCACAGGCTACCTTGTTCCTTGCATTGAAATTTCCTCAATTAAAGAGGGTTCGAGTTAAGAGGCTTCTCATTAACCTGAGGATTTGTAATAGTGTAAAAAGGAGCTCCTATTTGTGAAGGGTGTGCACTAAGCGTTTGATGCTGGGAAGGCTATGAAGAAGCTATTAAAGGCTGGGATAATGAAATAGAAGTTTTCCTAGTATTGCCATTATTAAATAAATCAACATCTAAATATTCATTTGATGATGTGTCCTGTGGCTGCAAACTTGGAAATTTGTTTTCGTTAAACACAACATTGTAACTGCGAATAATATTTTTGGTGATAGGATCCCACAAATTGTAACCAAATTGATCTCCACCATAGCCTAGAAAAGTACAACTCCTTGATTTGAAATCAATCTTCATTCGCTGCTCCTGGGGAATCTGTACAAATGCTTCACAACCGAACACACGCAAATGGTGATAAGAAATTCTTTTCCCAAGCCATCTCTCCTATGTGATATCAAAATCCAACCAAGATGAAGGAACATGATTGATTAAATAAACTGTAGTATTACATGCCTCTAGACCCAAAACTCTTTCCCCAAACCGACATTGGAGAGCATACAATGAGCTCTCTCAAGGATCATTTGATTCAACCAGGGCTTTATGTGACCACTATAATTTTGTGAATGACATTATCTGCACAAAAGTTATCAAATTCCAAAGAGAAATACTCACCGCCATTGTAAATCTTGAGACATTTAATTTTATGTCCACTTTGATTTTCAACAAGAGCTTTAAATAATTTAAATTTTGAAAACACATTTTATTTTCTATTTAACATATAAATCCAAACTTTGCGAGTGCAATCATCAAGGAAAGTAAAAAAATAATTTGCAACACTCAAAGAGGTTACCTCTATGGGACCAAAGACATCCGAGTGCATAAGTTCAAAAGGAGTTATTTTGTTATCATGGATAATCCCTATAAAGTTAGTTTGGCTCTGTTTTCCATAAAGGTCATGCTCATGTAACTCCAAATAAACTAATTTTAGACCTTGAAGTTGATCTCATTGAAGCATAAATTTAAGCTCTTTCTTGGTCATATGCCTAAGCCTCTTCTGCCAAATTTCCAAATTGTTGTCCACAACTGTCATTACAGCTCACACTTCACCATGGCATTCTAATAATACTTTATGATAACTACGTATGAAACTAAGTCATCAATATTTACCTACAACATCCACTCATTTTTTTGTTTTACTTATGCAATTGAAACTTGGTACCATTCAAGCTAACCAACTAGTTGAAGTGATGAGCAAGAAATTATATATGTATAGTTTGATATTAGAATGGAAGAATTTCTTATAATTAGAAGTCGTCACATTACTAATATAAGTTGATTGTGCAAAAAATAAAGAATATTAAAAGAATAATTATATAATCTATTTGGTATAATGAAATCTCTTCTTAATATGAGAAAACTAAAGAAATGATATCTTAATTACTAATTACACGATTCCTCATTTAGCATCACAAATTCTAACTATAAGGTACACTTTTCTCATTGAGGCATTATTTCAAATGAATATATATAGTATAACAAAAAAATATCAAGACTTCCCCCAAAATTTGGTCAAAGGCTCTTGAGGAATTATAAAATCCAACAACTAAAATCTTTTGAATAAATGATGAATCATCTTTTTAGTCCACATTTTTTTTTAGATATTTACCTTTAATTTTACTTGCTTACACATATTCAAGTTGATGAAAATGTTTAGTTAATTTTCAAGGAAGTTAGATATACAATCTTTAGAAAAGATTTATCCTTACAGTTGAAATCCTATGTATTGAGAATCAGCTTCAGTCACTAAACTTCTTACACATGTCACATCTAAATTAGATCAAACAATAGAATTGTAATTTTGATTAATCTAAAGAGTTTCTTTGAAATTATGCATCTTGAGTTTTAAGTATTGAAAAAGTTTGCGAAGTTGTTCAAAGGCCCGATGAAAGCCTCACACTCCATAATGCAGATGAAAAGGACCGATCATCAAATGAACAGGAAGCTATCCTCAGTGAATTTGATAAGTTGCGAAAGTTGTTTCTAGACCCGACGACAAGTTCAAAAGAGAGCTTGTGATATTATGAGAGCTGCAAACAGATTATGGGCGTCCATCAAAGCATAGCACAGTGGTTTCTTGACGAGCATGCAGAGTAACTTTCTTAAAATGGTTTACATCTTTCAACCAAACATAATTTGCAGGTATGAAGCCGTTCCAAGAGTCTTTTCCATCATCCTCCCCGTTCGTGTCAATATCCCGCCACTCGCATAGTGAAGTTTTGTGATAAGTTATGGACATTCATTGATGAATAAGAACGGAGATATTTTGCTAGAGTTTATAATTGGAAATGCATGGAAATGATTTGTTGAGCAGGCTTCGAAATCTCCACTGACTTTTGAAGTAATGGAAAGCATAGTTTCAGCGCATGCTCGTTCATCATTTTGATTCTTGCCTCACATAATCGTTGGAGGTACCCCAGTTGACATGGATGCAAAATGTAAGGCAGAGACAATGTACTTAAAGCATTTGACAAAACGTTTCAAAGAAATGTGGTTGTATGGTACTCCATAATTGCGGAATTTCCAGAACGAACTGGTTGAAGGTTTTCAAATAAATACACGCGGTGGGCCTATGAGATCGATTCAACACCTTTCCTAATAAGATTTGTGCTAGAGCATGAACGAATGGTTTGCAACAGTTAAATGATACCGATCATAGTATAATGAAAGCCAAAATGTATGAATTGATTGAACAACTTCTGTCAGCATCCTCCAGTTAACATGCGTGCAAAAATGTAAAAGGATAAGAGAGGGAGATTGTTGTTTGATAGAGTTTCCCACCACAATAAACCTCCATGGCACGCAATGAGCGCAATTGGGAATTCCTAGAGTTGACAGTGCAAGCACATGATAAGGAAGATCATGGTGTTACATATACCGGCTTTCCATCTCAATCTCGGAATAGAAAGACCATTAATTGGAGATAAATTATTGACTACTTTGTACAAGATACTAGCAAGTACCCAAATTTTGGGGAAGTGTGTACACTATGCTAGGTGTTTGTGATGGCGAATATTTTTTTTTCCAAAGATGGTTATCAAGATTGACAAGGTGGCTATAAAAATGATTGCAAATAATTGGTCATGCATATTGAACAAGTTTCCTCCATTTCAAGAGAATGCCATTTTCATGAAAGAAAGGAATTGGCATTGCAAAGAACAAATGGAGCTAATAGAGATGGACGAGACAAACCCATAAAACACTTGAAAGGGGCTGAAAATTCATAGGAAGAAAAAGATGCCTATCACATGTATTAGAAAAAGATGCCTTTCACATGTATTTGGAATTTTATTTAAAGTTGAAATGGTGATGTATAGATTGTAAGAGTTCAAAACAAGCTGATAAAGGTGGAAAAGTACCTCGACACAACTCACAACTTGGTTCTTCATCAAATTGCCATTTCTTAAAAGTGACTCAAGTCACTCATTTGTAATTAAAGTTAGAATGTGGGCTTAATTTTGTAAAAAATGGGTGAATCCTAACTTGTTTGTAAATGGGTAGTTTTTCTAAGTGATTACTTGGGTACTTATCCTAAGTAGTTACTTAAAGTAGTTATCCTAAACAATTTTTCTAAAAGGTTCTTTGAATTAACTACCAGTTAGTTATCTTATGTTGTTATCTTGGGTAAGTTTTCCAAGTAGTTACCTAAAGTAACCACCTTAGGTAGTTATCATAAGTAGTTACAAGGTAGTTACTCTATGAGCCTAGTTACTCTAGTTGAAATTTTGTACTCAAAGCTTTTGAACTTGTATATTTTCAAGGGGACAATAAAGAAAGCATTTAGTTCATATGTCTAGATGTGATTTTGAGTTATCATTACTGATTTATCGTATGTTGAGTTGGTAATGTCTTTGTGTATTTATGGAATCCAATGGTTTCTAATTCAAATGACATATGTAATTGAGGAAGTACAATCTTACCCTAGTACCTTGGTCTGAATGTCATAAGATAACTAGTTTCCTGGTATGTTGAGATTTGTTATCTTTATTTCATTATTGCATATTCAGGCTTATTATGTGCTCCAATCCCTTTGTAATTTGTTATCCATTGTGAAATCTTACTTGGTATTCGTATGTCTATCATTGGGATTTCTTTTGTTTATCTTGTTTCAGTTTTATGTTTTCTTCTTTTCTTTTGTTTATCTTGTTTTCGATTAAGGTTAAAATAGTTTTTGAAGGGAACAGTAACCCTGAACAACAAGAAGCTAAAGATAGGCATAATATAGAGCTACAAAAAATGAGACATACAACAAAAAGAAACAGCTGGGGGTATAAGATAGAAACTATAAGAACCCTCCAGCATTACAACTAGTCAAAAGATGAAACCTAGACAAAAGGAGAACAACCACAAAGCACAATCAACTCTATTTTACCATCTCGGCTGAGTCAGCCATCACATTCTGATACTTTTTGATGGCCTCCCTGAGATCTTTAATTTCCTTTGAGCCACCCTTTTTCACCCTTTCGGTACTCGCCCTAGTACGAGTTCCTGGGCCAGCAACGCTTGCATCAATAACAGTATCATCATCCACTATAATAGGAGTAGAGTTCCCATCTAGCACTGCAAGAAGCGCTTTTAAATTGCTATCAGTCACCTTCATGCCTTCATAGTTGTTCTTCATCAAATGCCTGAGAGCATTTTCAATACTCTGAAGGTGACTTTTTGTCGTACGCTGGTGGAAATTGACCACTGCATTAATTCTAAGTTCCAGCTTCTCCAACAGTCTTTTGTCCATTTCTTCTTCTTGACTTTCATTATTCTTAGTACCCTTATTCACAGGTTCAGCCAACAGGATAGCAATCTTATTAACTCTATCCTGGAGGTCATCATACCTACCATTGATGTCTCTAATTTCATCCAGGAGCCAAGAGTTTGGCTGAATGTCCATCTCTGCCCTCTCTTTGACTACCTGCATAATCCTAGAAGGTTCTTGACTTTTTTCCATTTCATTTTCGTTGCTGCCACCTGCTTTCTCATTATCTTTCTTGTTATTCCCTTCTTCTTTATTTCCTCCTTATTTTTCTGAAATCTCCCTGGACTGCTTGCCCTCATTAGACTCAGACTCAACATAATTCACCAGGATGGGAGTGGTATCATGTTCAGCCTTCTATGGGAGTGGTGTCAGGATCAGCGTTTTGTTTATCTTGTTTCGATTTTATGTTTTCTTCTTTTTGTAATTTCAGATGAAAAGTACTGAAAATACCAAATACCCCCATCATATGAGAGATATTCTCCTCTCAAACATAGAGGAAAGTTACAATTTGATCGTGATCTAGTTGTAATCTTTTCAATTGTTGGCAGGGTTGTTGGTTGTAATCTCTCCAGCTAATGGCATGGTTGTTACTGATCAGTTTTCAAGATAATATCGCAATGACAAATCTGTTTACCAACACTAATATAAGTTGATTGTACAAAAAAAAAGAATATTAAAAAATAACAACTATATAATTTATTTCATATAATGAAATCTCTTCTTAATATGAGAAAACTAAAGAAATGATATCTTAATTACAAATTACATGATTCCTTATTTAGCATCACAAATTCTAAGTATCCTCCATCTACTCATACACTATGTGGGATAATGAAGGTCAAAGAATAAATATTCACATAGAATCTCTTAATATTTCAACAATGTTTTCAACATTAGATGATAAATGGATAAGGAAAGAACGTTTGTGATGTTAATCCACATATGGTTCTTTTAATCTAGTCCATTTGGGCAGTGTGAAGTCGAGCCCTTCTTGGACCATTCAACATCTTTGTCATTTCTTATTCACGGAGTTTTCAGTTTAAGTCAATAATGTCATTGTTACAGCAGCATAAATAAATGTATATGGATGCGGCTATCCTCCATGTAAAATGTACGTTGACAAAATTTCAAAAAATAGAAAACACAATGGATTTTCTAAAATTTGCAGCATTTGTTCTTCATGATCTGCATATTTTGTGGTGGAAAACCATAAAAAAATTGTAAAAAAAAATAGCATGTTTTCACGAATCTGAAAAAAAAGTTTGACTATTTTTTGTCTTTGGTGCATTTTACATGGAGATTAGCCACTGCCTATCCTTTATGCATTTCAACCAAGAGTAACAAAAAAAAAAGCCAACTACGAATCCCATTCACAACATTATAATGACAAACCAAAAAAAAAAAAGAGAAGCTAACTACGAATCCCATTCACAACATTATAATAACAAAAAACAAAAAGAATAAAAAAAAAAAAAAAGGAAAAGAAAAAAAGAAAAGAAAAGAAAAGAAGCCAACTACGTATCCCATTCACAGCATTATAATGACCAAAATAAATGGATGTTTTACACTACCTTTCTCGTTTAGAATCCCTGACACACTTGGTGGAGGCCCAACTAGAAGCCCAACTCTTCTAGTTGGGCCTCCAGCACTTGTAAGTCTAAACAGAAATACATTCGTTTCCTTTATTTTCTACTTTGTGCCTCCTTTCTCTGACTCTCTTGCCCTCTGTCCATCATGTTCCTTCAATGGCACCCAATATTCATAGAAACATAAATGATTTTACACTTTTGTAGCTTACACCTCGCAGATAAGGTGGCCGGTGGACAGTAAGCACCTGGCATTCCCATAAACAACTTCTTTTGCTTGGGAATTCCACTATCAAGATCGTACACCAACTTATTTATAATGCTTTCACAGCTGGCCAACCATTTTCAAGTAGTGGAGCACTCAATTTTGCTCCAACG
>MU224978.1:0-12408 GCA_018584345.1 Thuja plicata | reverse complement strand
GCATTCCCATAAACAACTTCTTTTGCTTGGGAATTCCACTATCAAGATCGTACACCAACTTATTTATAATGCTTTCACAGCTGGCCAACCATTTTCAAGTAGTGGAGCACTCAATTTTGCTCCAACGCAGACACGTTTCTACGGCTTTCTACCGCAAGAAAAAATATATGTCAAATAAGTTTACGCTCTCACTTATCGTTTCCTCCACTTTGAAGTCTATAAAAGCCTCTGTATTCACTTCCCAATGTCCCATTCGCGCAGCACTTGCAGTACTAGTTCTTCGTACTTGATTTCCTGTTAGTAGAAGTTCGAGAGAAATAGAATGTGGAATCCCAAGTTGTATGTAATGGTGGTTACGACCGCCCTTGTGATATCATGCTCTGTGGAAGCTAGGGTTGTACGAAGTGATCTCGGCTTGGACCTGGGCGGAGGCGGAGGTTTGGGTGTAGGTGTGGGATTGGGAGTGGGTGCAGGCCTAGGTGGAAGCGGAAGCGGCTCGGGCTCTGGGTCTGGGTCTGGTTCCGGTTCAGGCTCGGGCTCGGGCTCTGGAGCAGGCTCTGGGGCGGGTTCCGGGGCTGGTTCTGGTTCCGGATCATATGCAGGTTCGGGAGCAGGCAGTCAGGGTGGTGGTTCGGGTAGCGGGTATGGTGCCGGGTCTGGTAGTGGGCATGGTGAAGGCGGCGGGAGTGGGTATGGTTCGGGGTCTGGCAGTGGATATGGGAACGGTTCGGGAAGTGGTTCGGGCTACGGGGCTGGTTCTGGTTCTGGTGGCGGCCGTGGTGGAGGAGGCTACTAAATTCACTTCATAGTTTGCCTACATTAGACTTAAATAAGACGAGGTGTCATGCGTTGTTATAATGTCACCGTCTGCGCATATGTATATACAAATATTATCTATTATAAAACTTAATTTCAAATACTTATGAGTGATATGGTGTCTTCTCTGTCAGGATCTTGTGAGCTATACATTTATATAATGCACAACTTATTTGTTAAGCTTCTGTGGGGGTTTATTGTGCGCTTTAGCTTTCATTTCCATTTAGTTCCACTGTTAGTTTTTGTTATACGTTTTTTTTTATAAAAAGGGACAATTATGATGTTAATACAAATTTTAAAAAGCTATTGAAAAATAGTTAATTACACATTAAAATTGTCATTTAAAAAATATAAATATTAGTTTTTAATGTCATTTTAAAAATATAAATATTAGTTTTTAAGTGTATGATACAGATTATAAAGATAATTTAATTTTTAATATTAAACATAGTATATCAAAAGTATTATAAAATATATGATAATTTAGACTTCACACTGTTCACTAGTAATACGAAAATCATGCGGGGTCACAAAATAAAGAAGACAACACAAGGTCACAACATAAGGAAGAGCATTCAGAGTTTCAAAAATGTTCACATAATAATTTGTACTCAAAATTAAGAACTATCAAAACAAATTTATCATTATTTCTACTACTACATCGGTCTTCTTATCTATCAACGTATACATTTGAAATCAAGGAGAGAGTCTATCAAAAGTTCTTTCTATCAATTTATCTGGATCATTCCAGCCAATATGAAAATTGATAATTGAAATATTGTCATTGGATCTCACAATCTCTATTGTGAAGTCTTCTCCTTCATTGATGTGGAAGCTTTGACTATTTTGGAATCATAGATCCTTCTGCAAAGTCTTAGGTGGATATTTCAAATTGTATTTCTTATAGAACTCCAAATATTCCTTCATGAATAGGATATTATTTGATTTGATAAATGACAAGTGATGTCCCTATTTGATTTGCAATTTTTTGATGTGTACCTTCTTTCAACATTTTAATCAACTTATTTTTGGATACCTCTATTGTTAAAGTGACCTATGTGGAAACATCATGGAATATGATTCTTTTATTACACTCTGTAAGTCTCCTCCTTGTATCCTAGAACTTTTCCACATTTGTAAATTTCCAAGTAGGCTATAAGATCTCAATAGATAATAATAACCAAAATAAATTACAATTTTTCTCCAAGTGATTTATAGAACCAACAAGAATATTTTTCCAATCAACCCCTCCTCTACCACGCACCCTCTTAAATTAGAATAAAACATGTTCCATAGTCCTTTAACAAAGAAACAACTCAAAAATGTTTATAATATATTCAAGCCTCCTACATATATTACAAAGATGCACACTAGAAGAAGGTGGCTTGGAGGTATTTTCAAAAGAATGAGAAGCCATTTAAACCATGCCTTCTTTGGCTTGAGAACATTTGACCATATATAGTTATAAATATTAGGTCTCAATTTATCAGATAGTGTAAGCTTCTAGTAGTTCTAGTAAAAAATACTTGCCATAATGCTAGGGGTTTACCATTATGCTAAAGGTTCAACCAAATTGACCTGGTGGATAAAATTTGTTATTATCAGTCTAAATTTTTTTTTTTGGCTTTCAATAATCTCCCATAGTTTCCGCAATCTTTTAAAGGCATTGGACCCAATCAGAGTCACATGGAATTTTTTATTCAATATGTCATAGAAAGGAAGCTTCTTGCATGCCTTAGCATGTTTAGGAACAACTAACTAAATATTGTTTATCATAATAATTTTCCACGGTTTATTTCCTACTAAGGTTTTAACGATCCATTTAACAACCAATGATATGTCATTTTTCTTAGGTCTTTCAAACCTATTCCATCTTGAGTCTTATCTAGGCAACACTTGTCTCATTTGAGTGAGTGCTTCTATTTTTTCCTTTTCTATTAGACCGCAAAAATAATCTAATTTTTTTTTCAATTCCATTGACTTGATAGCTATTAAATAACAAAATTGAAGATTATTATAAATTTTAAGATGAAAGGGTATTCCTTAATATTTGACTTTCTTTCTAGAACCACTCCATTAGAGTTCATATTTGGAAAACCTTTCTAGGGTGTGTTCATCCAACCAATCATAATAGACTAAATAAGATAGTACTTTTTCTCTTGAAGATGTATAGAAGAGGTTCAATCTTTGAATTAAGTTATCAACATTTTTCTCTTCAAGCTCAACAAATTATGTAGTATCATTTTCTAATTAGATGTTAAATAGGTATTAATTATTGGGTTAGGATAAACCTGTTATCTTATGGATCAAAGTTGAATCTATCAGAAGATAGGATATAACATCATACACAATAATAAAGAGTGTAACGACAAGAGGGCATCCTTGCCTAATAGACTTCTCTAAAGAGAACTTCGATGAAAAATGATCTATTAACTTCCACTTGAGAAACAACACATTTCAATAGATTTTTATCCATTTAAAAAAAAAGGGACTCCAAAGGCCTCAAGAGTTATCTTGAGAAAAGACCAATCCACCTTGTCATATTATTTCTCAAAGTCTAGAAGAATCATGGTAGAGTTTTTTTTGGAAAATATACCTCATTCCATTGCCTCCCAACTGGTTAAGAGGTTTTCTAAAATATATCTACATCCAGTATGAACCCTATTTGAGTGGTATTGATGAAAGAAGGGAGTATATCAAATAGTCTATGGGCTATTATATCTAGAAGGATCTTGTATGATACATTGAGAAAGGTAATGGGTCTCCAATTATTGATTAGGTACTCACTACCTTCTTTAGAAAATAAATTGATAAATCTTTTATTAATGAGATGTGTAATCACCTAAAATTGGTCCAGTAAATCCATAGCACCTAATTTGATTAATTGGCCTTATAAATCCTAAATCAAAGACATTTATTGTTAGACCTTAATTATGTAAGTATTTAATCAAACTTTCTTGCATAATTAAATCAAACTTGTTGAATCAAATTCTCAATCATAACTTAAATAATATAATTTCTTAAACTACAGGGATTAATAAAAATTCCTAACACTTTTAATTAAAAGAACCCCTTCACACATCCTCACACATGTGTGAGCACATAAAATCTAAATAAAAGAAATTAAAAGAGGATAATTACCAAATTTGTCTCATTCTCCCCCAAACAAACACAAAGTTGACCAATCAACAATCTTCCACTTGGATCAAGCTCACATGGATTGAAGGAGAGTGCATATCAACCTCCCTTCATGGCTAAATCTCGGTAATCCATTTCAAGGAAATTCCTATAAAATGGATAGCTCTCATTGCTCAAAAAAGTCAAATGTTATAAGTAACATCATAATGCTATTTTGATTCTAGGTTTTGCTCATGTTTTAGGAATGCATTTTCATGGTAGCTTAGTGTCATGTGCATTTTGATCTTAAATGGAATCTCAGTTTCAATTTCTTAGTATGTTGCTGCATATTTCTTAGATCAACTCATGTTTTAGCATGCATTTAGCCTATTTGCACTCATGCATTTCATCTCCATGATCTTGAGCGAAAAGTATGCAAGTTCATGAATCATGTCTAGATTTTGAATCTTCCATTTTGGAGTTGTCTAGTCATTGATTCCAAATGCCAAATTGATGAGCATCCATTGAGAATCAAACTCACTTCAACTAGGATGCAATAATCCTATTTTGAGGTTAGTTGCATAATGTTAGATTTTGATTTGATGATCACTAACCCTTGATCTAATGGTTTATTAAGTATTTTGTATTTTCAGGTTGAAGACCACATTTACCACACACACACAATGACCTTGTGTGCCCCTACCAATTTCTTTATTTTAGACTTGAAGAAAGTCTTCACTCACCCAATCTACAGTTTTTTGTATAATTCCATATGGAGACAATCAACCACCAAATATTTATCATTGTTTAGAACTTTAATAGCTTTGGTAACTTCCTCTTTTGAAATGTGTTTATCCAAGCTAATTAAATTTTCTAAGGATACTCTCTTTCATGTAAGATTCTTGCAGAATTTCCTACCATTTTGTCCTTGCACTCTATCCCCTTTTGAGGTAAATAATTTCTTGTGTGAGTAAAAAAAATGAGCTTTTACTTCCTCTAGGCTACTTATAAGATTACTACCACACCAGACATTACCAAATTTCTCTTTAACCCCTTTTTCTGATATATCTAAATACTTTTTTTGGGTTCTTATTATCATTTTTCAACAAATCAACACACCTTAGTAGTTTGGAACTTCCTTAGGCTAAAACGGATTAATTCCTAATTCAAATAAATATTCTTTAGATTCTTCTAGAGTTTAGTTTCTATTTAAAAGATGTATATGAAGTATTTTTTTCAATTTTCCTACCACCAATGACATCTTTTCTTACCAATGGTTTAGTGTGTAACTGCCTAGCTTTTAACATTAGGTTTCTATTTCTCAATGGAAGATTAACCTCTTAACATATCCATCTATTGATTTACTTCAGAGTGAATATGACAACATTAAAATTTTCATCCATAAGAAGGTTAGTTTTTAGGATGAATTTTTCATTCTTCTTATAGTCATTGGTTCTCTCTTTATCTCTTAGGATTTTTACCTTCATGTGATGGTAATTAGAAAAAGAGCAAGGGTAGAATCTTACCATTCTATACCATCCCCAGTCTTATCAAAGTTGAAAAAATCTTTGTTGGCCTAAAATTTGTTTAATATAAAATTAATTCTTTTATTCTCTTTTTGGGAATTACACCATGTGTACCAATTTTTTGAATTTTTATTTTCTTTCCTTCAATATTAGATTTTTCTTCAATTTGTACCAAAAATACGTCTAATCACTTTTCCTCTCCATGTCAATACCTCTAATTTATTTTCATTATTTTCAATCATATTGAAATCTCCTCTAATAATCTAGAAGAGATCATTAAGGTTATTGATCCATTTCCAAATGTCTATTCTATCCCTATACTCACTAGAAGCATAAATTGAGCAAATACCTATTTTTTGCTCTCCCTTTTGATGACAACCTATATAGTCCTATTGCATATAGAAACACCATCATTAATAACATATTGAGTTGATTTATTAGATGAAATGATAGAGGATCCTCCCTTACCTTTGACATGCTTAGTAAAATAGTGGGAGATTATTTTATAAAATTTTGTGCTTTGGTAGCATGTAAAATTTTAGCTAACAAGAAAATATTTCATCTAGCTAGAAAAGAAAGAACAACCATGCAGGTAAAAGAGGAAAAATTAAAACAAGAATAAGAACATTTAACTCTTTATTATTTATTTACATATGAATACAATTACAACATATAGACTTCCTCAAAGAAAAAAGAGGAGGAAAAACTAGAATAAAACTATAAAAATCATAGATATTCCTTAGTTAGCTTAACAACTAAGCAATTGGAAGTTTGTCCATAAATCAAGGATTAAATAATATACAAAAGAAACTATCCTTGAAAGTAGGGACAAAAAAAGCTTTCTGATTTTATTGCACTAACATCTTTCCCTATAAATTTAAGGTTAGTTTCAAGAGTGAAGCTAACATCCTTTACCTCATGTAGAACTACATCATCTTTCTATTTATCAATGTTTAGATATCTTTTAACAATATATTTACTCTTATGGATTCCTATCCCCCTAACGTTCTTATACCACTAACATTCCATGAAAATCAATTATATACCATTAGAATAAGTCATAGGTAGGTGTCCATAGCATTCCTAAAACTATCAAGGCATTTATGTAGTTATTATCTATCTCCTTGTGGTAGGTTTTTTACACTTTCTTGATCCACCTTTTCCTCTTATTCTTAGTAATTTTAATCCATCCATCCCCTATGGAAATATATTCTTCACCCAGACTACTTTATTCTCCTTTGGAAGGGAGGAGGTAGCAACAACAAGAGTTAGTTTCCCAAGTGTTATCTCCATATAATTCATAGAATATAAAGCCCTTGCATGATTTCCTTATTAGTCCATCATCTATTATCAATCCTCTGAATTGGTTTGTCTACTAACACACCTTCAACATTAATGGTTTTAGGCAATGAATTCAACACTGAACAACAATTTTTTGGAAGAAATGGCTATTCCGAGAGGGGGGTGAATTAGAATAGGTGTTTTAATGACCTTATTGAAATTTATTTACACTTGTACATTCAACATTTTAAAAATTACTATGTACATAAACTAAACATGAAAAAGGAAATTTCAAGATATCAGAGCAAATTAGACAACTTACAAAAGATAGACGCGAGCTTTTTTGATGCTGAGTGGAAAACCCTCAAAACCTTTTGGTTTTCTCATAGGAAAAAAACAACTCCTTGAACCTGTCAGCTTTATTGAGAAACAACTCTTCACTTTACAATATTCCATAGCATCAACTGCTAGGAGCTACAACTCCTCTCTTTTCTTCTTACAATGTGTTCCTTTTGAGATTAAGTATACATGAATATATGATTTTAGATTTCATATATTCATATTTAAAAAACCTTTGGATATGAATTTCAAATGCAATACAAATACTTCATACACAAGAGAATATCAATATGTACCTTTTTCACTATTTTTTGACTTTTTTTTGGCACACCTTCATATTCTCTTATATAAGGATAGCTGAAATAAATGTTACATCAAACCCTCATAATAGGGTAAATAATATTTTATACATTAACTCAACTTTCTGATAAGATGAAATAATTTTATCACTACTTTGTATCATTTTACCAATCATAACTGTCAAACCTGTACTTCTCAAAATGTTTATCAAACTGATAACATAAAACAACAAATTGTCAATGGAAACACTTTCATTTTGGTGTCAAATGTCAAATAGATCCATTTAGCACAAGGTCTTAAACATAGATTTAAATTTCGTGGAAATATAAAAAGTTATTTTAACATAAACCTATTAGGTTTTAATAACTATTAATATTTGTAAATACAATTCCCAATGTTCATTTGCAGTAGTATCTCTTTCATTGTATCTGAAATTCGACTAGGGAAACCCATTATGCAATCATAAAAAATACTAATCAAACTTCCCAGTCACAAAGCTGCATTCTAAACTTCATTTTAGAAGTCATCAAAATGAATGTTTCGAAGACATACCTTTTTTTTTTACCTTTAAACCAAATTTACCTCTGTATTTGGTGAATCTAAAGAAGTAGTCCACAACATCTTTTCATATGTTAAATATTCCTCAACCACTCATATCTGACCAAAATACCTTCAAAAATCTGAAGTCATGGCATACAAAAAGACCACCATAGAAACCAGGAGACGCCACAAATAATGATATCAAAAACTCATAAGCAAAATCTTAACAGAATAAAATCAATAGAGCTCAAACAATCATTCATGGCGGCACAAAAGAACTAGGGTTTAAAGTTTTACCAAAATTATACAAATGAATCAAACATAGCATATGCTTCTTTTTACCAAAATGTAACCAAGATTGTGAAATGTTTCAAGTCCGCCATACTTTAGTGCCAAGTGGCTTTAGGATGGCCAAGTTTTAGGAATGCTGATTGAACCAAAGTTCAAAACTGTAGTTAGTGGGTGGTAAAACTTTAATGACAATAGATATCCACAACTTTGTTGATGCTGGAAAAGAACCTTAATAAAATATTCACTTTCAAATATGCCACAATCAACATTGTTATTTGAATTTTCAAAAAACATCTTAGGTTGCCATCTTTTTCAAGTTGGATTTTGCATCAAGTGACAAACATGTCAACAAAATCCCCCATTGTCCTTGAGGAAAAATATTTTCTATAATTCATACATCATAATTTGTACACATATAAATGAATCTTTCTCACATAAACAAAAAAGTATATAAGTATATACAAAAAGGATTTAAAGATATACTCATCTATTTTTATGACATCCATTTATACACAAAATAGTTATCATGATGCATTAAATATAACAAAAAAAATGTCATGTATATGAAATATGTATACCTGTATAACTATCACCTGTAACTATAATGAAATCTGTATACCTGTAAACTCTCACCTATACCTATAATAAAATCTGTATACTTGAAAAATTTTCACCTGTACCTATACCCATCACAACCACCAAAACTATCATAACCACTCACCTGTACATGTACCCATGAACTATCAACATCACAACCACCACAACTATCATAGCCACTCACCTGTACATGTACCCATGAACTATCAATGACGGTATGGAAATCAACTGAACAAAAAAAAAAGGGACAGAAAGAGAAAATAATTTCTCCCCCATTTCACAGCAAGGAAAAACAACACAAAACAATGGCTTTTGTTTTTAAAAAAATCATTTTTTTGTACGAGCAGGAACCTATGAAACAAACTCCCCCAGAATAGAAAAAAATCAACGCAACAAGGATTGAGAAATAACTCCCATTCGGGTTTGAAACCATTCAAAAAATATCCTGGGGAAAATATTTTGTGAATATATTAGCCACTTGAGCGTGAGTAGGAACATAGACTAATTGAATTTCATTGGCAAGGACTTTATCGATGAGAAAGTGAAACTTTATTGCAATATGCTTTATTCTTGAATGTAGAACATGATTTTTTCTTAACTAAATAGTACTAGTATTATCACAAATAATTGGAATAATCTTTAATACCTGAATACCCAAATCTGATAACTGATAGACTATCCAAATCAGTTGAGTACAACATGCAGTAGCAGAAACTAACCTATCACCAAGAAAAAATGCAGCACTACTGCTGCTTTTCTTTTCATCAGAACAAACTCACTAATCTGCATCTGTGTAACCAATCAAAGAAAAATGGGTAGTATGTGGATACCAGAGACTGTAATCAAATGTCCCTTAAATATACTTGAAAATTATTTTAACAACATTGAGATGCGACTCCCTATTTGTAGATTGGTACCGAGAAACTATACATACAGCCTGCATTAGATTAGGCCTTAAGGCTATTAAATAGATTGAACTACCAATCATGGATCTATATTTTGTCTGACTGACTGCTGGAGAATCATCAATTTTAACTAGCTTACAACTAGTTTCCATAAGAGTGCTAACTAGTTTACATTCAGCCATATTAATTTTCTTTAACATTTCTTTAGCATACTTTATTTGTGAGCAAAATAAGCCATGTTCAAGCTGTGAAATTTATTAACCAAGAAAGAAAGAAAGTTCACCCAAAAGGGACATTTCAAACTTAGATTCCATAGTGTTGGAAAATTGTTTTTATAAATCATCATTAGTGGAAACAAAAATGATATCATCCACATAAATCTCAATTTATAGGATATCATTATTGATAACTTTGGTGTATAAAGTGTTGCCTACACCACCACAAGTAAAACCATTTCCAATAAGATGTTTATCCAACCTGGAATACCAAGCTTTAGGAGCTTGTTTCAAGCCATAAAGTGCCTTTTTTAGACAATATACATAGTCTTGTTTTTTATAAGATTCAAAACCTTTTGGTTGTTCTATGCAAACTTCCTCCTTAAGATAAACATTTAAGAATGTTTTATTAACATTCATTTGATAAATAGTAAACTTTTTGTAACTAGCATATGTAAAAAATATACTAACTGATTCTGTTCTTGCTGCTAGTGTGAAAGTATCACCGAAATCAATCCCTTCCTATTGAGCATAACCTTTACACACAAACCTATCTTTATTTCTCACAATTTTTCCATTTTCATCAAGTTTGTTGTGAAACACCCATTTTCCACCTATGACATTTTTGTCATCAGGTCTAGGAACTAGTTCCCACATTTTATTTTTTTCGATTTGATTGATTTCATATTGCATAACATTCAACTAGCAAGGAATTATAAGTGCTTCATCTACACTTTTGGGTTCAAATTCTGATATCAAACATAAGTGTTCTACAATATGAGCATGTTCATCCTTTTTGGCTATCCTTCGAGTTAGAATCCCTGCATCTTTATCTCCTATAAATACAGATTCAGGAATGTCTTTTAGAAATGATCCTAGAAAGAGTTTTCAAATTTGTATTATTAACTTTAGGACTTCAACAAATTTTTTGTTCATTTGAGTTAGGTAATTCTAAATCACCACAATGAGATTCTTGATCATCATAGTTATGTTCAATTTTTTGAAAGGAAAATTCTTGAATATCTTTTTGACTATTGTTATTTAACATATAAATTTCATCAAACACCACATTTATTGCTTCTACAATTTTATTTAGCCTTTTATTGTAACACTTAAAAGATTTGCTGTGTGTAGAGTATCCTAAGAAGATGCCTTCATCTGACCTTGAATTGAAACTTTCTAAAGAATCATTATCCCTTTTGATAAAACATTTACAACCAAAATTTTTTAAGTTCTTAACATTAGTATTTTTACCATTCCACAATTCATAAGGAGTATAAGCAGTTTTGACTCTTATTTGAGCCCTCTTTAGGATATATACGACTATATGAACAACTTCTTTCAACAATTTATTTGGCAATTTTTCTTCATTCAACATAGTTTGATCCATTTATTTAACTGTCATGTTTTTCCTTTTCACAACACCATTTTTTTGTGGTCTACGCGCAATTGAATACTACCTCTTGATACCATGTTTCTCACAATATTCAATGAACTCCTGAGAGGTGAATTCTCCACCTCGATCTGATCTTAGACACTTCAATTTTACATCAATTTCTCTTTCTAGCATCTTTCTGAATATTTTGAAGCGTTTAAAAGCTTTGGATTTATGTTTTAAAAAGGTTACCCAAACCATTCTTGAGTAATCATACACAAATAATATAAAGTATTTTTCAACATTTAAGGAAGAAGTTTTGGTTGGACCACATATATCAGTATGCACAAGCTCTAGTGGTCTGTTAGATAGATATTCCTTTGTTTTAAATGATGTTTTTGTTTTCTTTCCTTTAATACATTCTTCACAAATTTTTGCTGGTTTATTGATTAGAGGCATACCCCTAACCTTTTTTTTCTTGCTGATTCTAGACAGATTATCAAAATTTAAATGACCTAATCTTTTATGCCACAACCACTTCTCTTCAACTTGACTTAGAAGACAAATATTAATTAAGGACGATTCTTGAAGAGTTGAATCTATCAAATTATAAAGATATCCACCTGACCACTTGCAATTATTCTATTCTTTTTCTTTTAATATCACAACTTTTTGCATCAAACAAGATAGAATAACCACTGTCACAAATCTCACTCACACTCAACAAGTTATGTTTCAAACCTTCAACATAATATACATCATGTATAGGAGTATCTTTATTTAAATAAATGGATCCACATCCTGTGATATAACCACCTAAATTATCACCATACCTGACAAAACCTCCATCAAAATCTTCTGAGGTTAGAAACTTGTTTTTGCTTCTAGTCATATGGTGAGAACAATCGCTGTCGAAAACCCAAGTTGTAGGTTTATGAGAAAAAAGAGTTGTTTCCACAATAAAAGATTTTTCCATGTTCATATTTCTAGGTTTCCTTACTTGTTTAGGCTTTAAATTTAGTTTATACTGATTTGCAAAGTGCCCATAGTGATAACACTTAAAACATCTAATTTCTTTCTTAAAGTCATTTATTGATTCATTTCTT
>MU224977.1:1788184-1833613 GCA_018584345.1 Thuja plicata | reverse complement strand
ACACACACACACATATATATATATATATATTTGTGTGTGGAGAGAGAGAGATTTTCTCTACCTCTCTAAATCCCAACAATGGTATCACAAAACTAGTAAGATTGAAGGTTAAATTTTACATTGTGAGTTTATGAGAAAAAAAATGGTTGTACATTGTGAGGAAACATACAAAGGATGGTATATGACTCCCTATTAAGAGAAATATTGAAATGCCAAATGATTATATGCATGAAATAAATCACTATTAACTTGTGATAATTGTAGATAATACTATTTATCCTAATCAAGTGACAACATAGATTTGCATTTGGTTTTATTTCGTTATGCTGGAATGAATAAAAAATGTAATGAGTGATGATAAAACCAAAAATTGTATGCAATTTTTAATTTTCTATTGCAGTGAACTGATGTTGGATAGGATATTATCTTGAAATATATTTTTTGTGTGTTGTAGTGTATAAAAGAAAAAAAAAGGCATACCACTACTCATGAAACACGGGTTAACAAGTTTGACTCTAAAAACTAAATAGTTGAATCCTCATAGCAGTATCACAATTTCACTTATGTAAAATATCTCCTACTTATCAATAAAAGACATAAGTGAGAATTTATCTACCCATCCAACAAATTATTTCTTCCAAATTATCACCAAAATAGCATTTACAACTTGGATTTCCCTTGTATTCTTGGTTTTTTATCAATGTTGGTTTTATTTATTTTTATTTTTATGTGGCATTTAAAGATTAAATGCTTAGTTCTCCAAGTAAGTGTTAAAGGAAAGTGGATGTTTCATTAGATATTTATTCTATGAATCCCTAATTAGTTTATTGGAGATTTATTCTTCAATCATTTATTTATAATTAACTCCACATATCACATATTGATTGTATATTATCTCTAAAAAAAATCATGTAAGAAAAATAGATGTGGTAGAATTGATTTTTGAATAATGGAGATAATATAGCCCTCTATATATATAATTTTCTAACTGATATATATTGTTATGAAAAGAGATTAGTATGTTACAATAGTAGTGAGGAAATACATAAAAGAAATACATGTCCAAGCATAATGTACCTTCTTCAAGAATTTCAACAAATGAAGAATGCAAAACTATAATTTTTGTGAAGAAAGGTGTTCAATCACATAGGAAAAATATCTTGTCCGAACTTAGGACCCTAAAATGCCACCAACCAAAGTTTAAAAAGTAGAAATACACTGAGTAAAAAGTTTCTACATCATCCAAACCCATTATAAGAGTTTGCAAATTTCAAAAGTCAAATAGTGGTAAATGTGGTCTTGTCTATCTAGGTTTTTTTGGTTCTTATATCCTAGAACATCCCAAACCCTATAATTTGTATCATGGAGACATATGAATAAATTTCATGTTGAGTCAAAATATGTTGATGATTCATGTGAATCTCAAAATTTTAAGAAATCAAAAGAAATGTGTACTAAATCTAGTAATGTCCAAAAATTTTCACATTGTATATGTCAAGGTCATCTTTCCAATAATTTCTTTGATTTACACCCTTTTAAATATTATGCTTGGCATTATCATTCCCCTAAGATTTGTTATATTTTAGATCCATATTCATAATATAGGAGGCATATGAAATTTTGTTCGATAGATCATTCAAGATGGAGATTCGAGGTTGATTTGTTAACCAAATCTTATAAGAGAGTTCAATCGATTATTTGTGGTGAAAATGTGCCTAATTTATAATGGTTTTGATGTTATTCATAATCATTTGATGTTGTTGTAGATCACATTCAACCTATATTAACTATAATCCATATTGATATTTCTATGATCTCACTTTGTATTTTTAATAAGCCATCAATTGTTGAGAACATTGAAAAAGTGAATTTGCTTCCCATGAGGAACTATTTTGATAAAAATGATGATATAGTTTGTGATGATATTGCTCCTTACTAATGTATTCCTTTTATTTGAGGGTATGGAGATAAAGATGTTTCCTCATATCCACTAACTCCATTAGGGGAACCATCTTGATATTTTCCTCTCTTATCTACCAAATGAGGAAGCTTGTGTGTATGTCATATTCAAATGCAAAACTTTAAAAAAAATTATATTTATTACATTTCAATGTATTAACTGTATCTAGTGTGTGTTATTTCAAATGTTATTTTCACCTATAATTCATAGTTTCCTGAGATTGATATTTGATGAATCCTCATATTGGTCACTAAAGTTTGGTCATTTTTCATATTGTAACTTAGATAAAATGAGTCTCAGTTTGGGACTCATCAAAGTCACAAGCTCATTAAAAAAATTTGAGACACATCAAAGTAATAGGTTCAGTATAAAAATTTGACACCCGTCAATCAATTAGCTCGGTTATAAAACTTTGAACCTTGATAAATTAACAACATTAGTTCCAACTTTTTCAATATTTTTCATGTTAATAATATTTTTAATGAAACTTCAAATCAATCAGCAAATATTTTCTCCAATGTCATAGTTTGAGAGAAGTTTCATAAGTTCAATATGATAGTTGATCGTTGGAGTGATTAGGACAATATCTAACTAATTATATTATTTTTCCATTTATTATTGTATTTACTTCATAATAATTTAGGTTTATCTTTTTATATCTACATATATTTAGGGAAGAAAATGGGGTCGTTGCATCCCTTGTCCATATTGGGGTCTATAGAAATAAAAAAATAGAGTGGTGAATAGGTGATATCTTGCCAACTCTGACCAAATAATTAATTTCCTATGACAAGAAACACACTTGGATAGTGAGATTTACTTTTCGTAATGATGCATGAGATTTTCCTTCCTTTCCTCCTCATAATCACCACACACTTTGTGGATAATTGGAGTTCTCTTTCTTGCACATGTGAGCTAAAAATTGAAAGTATTAACACTTTCAGGAGTACTATTAGGGCTGAAATCTTAGTGAAGGTTAGGAATTCTACCATGGGAGGTGTTAAGAATATTTAAGATCCACTCACCAATGACATGATGAAGAAAAAAAACATAATTTGGTGAATTTTGTACAAAGGTAGGGTTTCACCCTATATCGAACGACTCTATAGTTTCAACCATAACCTATCAAAAGGATGGGAAGGTCAAGGTGTATGGGTAGAAGTCTGACATTATGGAGGAGTGAATATGGAATGTGATGTCTTTCAATGATAGGAAATAAGTTTTTCAATGAATATAAATCCTAAATTGTTGAAGAAAAGGAACTTTACCAAGGGAAAAAGGGAAAATGACTAGTAAATTAGTCCAACAACAATTACAAAATGAATTCCATCAAACCTCTATGGGTGATGGATCCCAAGATAATCATTTGGTATTTTACTCTATATGTTCATTACACTATTGTTTACACGCATCATTTTTATCGTCTTAATCACTTTATATATAAGGATAGATCTTTTTTCCTTTCTACATCCTTGTTTGTTTGGGGTTGGGTATTAGGGATCATAGGAAGAGCCCAGAAAACCCTATCTTGCATTAAGGGTTATCTTCTCTAATAATTGAACATTTTAAATTGTCCAAGGGGAAAGATAAGATCCCTCCTATTATTGAAAACTTGGACAATGACAACTCTGACTCAGAGGAAGATGGATGGAAAATAGAACATGAAGATGAACTAGATTTTTTCTATCAAGAGAAAAAAGGAGAGAAGAAAGAAACCAAAAAACAAAAAAAATCCCTTGTTTACTCTATTTACGGAGAAAGTGATCAAAATAGTCAAATTCATTGGGAAGAATATCTCCAGCTTGCTACTGATAGAGATCCAAAATATCTCTTTCCTTTTGATATAAAGAAAGATTCATTTTCTCTTAAATTGGAGAAAAAAATCCATAATCATTTGTTAGACATGGCTAGGAATGTGGTTATCGACACTTTTAGTGTGCGTATATTTTTCTTCCATGAATTGAATGGGATGAACATTAATCTAAGATTTGTAAAACAAATTTGAAAATATTCAATCTCACGGTGACTTGTGTTATGCCCTGCATACCCGTCCCTATATTTTGTGTGCAAAATGTTGGGTCCCCTCTTTTCACTTTGGTTCTTGCCTAGTTTTCTTTTTTTTCTTTGTTTCCTTCTCCGGGCTTTCCTTCCTGTGAGGTTTGTTTTCTATTTTTTTCGTCATCTTATGTCTCTGAAACCCAGTCCCAGAGTTTTTTCTTCCAGAGCCAGATTCCAGACTCTGGGATTCTCTGCCATGATGTCTTCTTCTCGCAAGAGGGTATGGTTGCGTGGAATCCCCAGTCCCGGAGTCAGGAGGTTTGCCTTTTTCAGGGTTTGCGGAGCAGAGTGTAACTCGCTTTTACCTTGGGTATAAATATGAATTACTTTCCACTTTTACAATTACTGTGATTAAAAACACTTGTGCATTCGGAGCAAATCAAGGCAAATTGAGGCGATTTTAAACTGCTTTTGCTCCTGTGTTTAGTGATTGATTACCAGTAGTTTTGTGCTAAGTATTCGCGATGATCCTTGGGGTTAGCATGTTGCAAGGTGCTTCCCATGCCCACCTTCTCCATTGTGTCTGTGTTTAAGGTAGGCTCTCAGCCCTGGTCTTGTCATTTTTTGGTTTTCTAGTTTGGTGCCTCTGTTTTGTTCTCATTTCGATTTTTTTTTGTTGTTTTCTTCGTCTGGTTTTGGGTTTGTTGTGTTTGTCGCATCTCATGGTGCTGGTCTTCTGTCGCCTCCCATTGCTGGGTTGGCACTGGCAGAGGGTTGTCCGCCCTCTGCGTAGTTGTAGCGTAGGTGGTTTTCGTGTGTCCCGCAAGGTGTTGGTCGTCTGTATATTGTATAAATTCTGTAAGTTATGTATATATGCTTTAGCTCTACTGTATACTCAGTGTATATCCTTCCAATTTTTGTGTGTCAAGCTTAATGTGCATTTGTCTGTGTTTCATGAAATTGTGAGCTCGCCTGCACGGTGGAATACCACCTGGTTGGAACTTGGCTCTTGGCTGGTTTCAACCATGGCAGTTTCTCTCTCCGCCGTTGAATTTGTCTTTATGGAAAATTTATTTCCCATGTGTGCATTTAAGTCCCGCCAAGTGGCTCCCGTCTCGCGTGCATTTAGATAGTTTGCATCATCGTCACTATAACTACCATTTATTGTATGGCCATGTGACACCTACGTAATCATGACAACTCATCTTTCGGTCATGTCACCCAACATTTAGTTTTCTAGACTTCGGGCCCTACGTCCTCGATCAGCTTATATCTGACTTCTGTCAAACATGCTGAAATCCATGGGCCTGGATAGTGGTTAAAATATTAAGTCTACATTCTATGCATATCTTTTGTGGATTTTGACATGAACTAACTTTTCAGGTGAAAGATGCACTATGGTAGTAAGATCTCCAGATCTCGTAGGGGTATTTATATTTTATGGGTTGTGACGGTCACCTTACCTTGTAGTTTTTTTAGCATCACACTCTCACTATGTTAGAGGCATCCGCATCTTCCCCACTCGAGAGTCCAGAGCTCCCCATGATAGCCACTAGGGTAGCCGTCAGGTCTAAGAATGAGAGGGACCTGGAAAAGCTTCCCCTCACCATGAAATATTTGAAGAAAAATGCTATTACATGGTCAAAGATCGAATCTAAGGTTCAATTGACTACCGACACTAGCGTCAAGATGTGCGCATAAATGCAGGCCCTAGTCAAAATGATGTTCATCTAATGAATGACTGGGCACCAATTAGCCATCAATGTTGGATATTCTGGGATTCTGAAGGCCGCCGGATTCCCATGCTCCGTGAAAGCCACAAATATTATTCTAACCCTTGTAGCACACTACAAATCCTCTATGCGGGCTGTCATGCTCGCTGCCCTAGTCTCGACCAGATTTCCCACGCCCATGGCTTCCTTGGATGCCGCAACTTTTTGGGCAGGTTTGGGGATCCCTCAGTTTGATGAAGTAGCTGTCATCACCCGATCCAAGGCATTGGGGAAACATCAACAGCTGGAGATCATGGCCCAGAAATATATGAACAACAATTGGCTGAAGACGCCAAAGATTAATTCCAAAAGAATGAAGTTGGAGATCCCCCGATCAGAGTTTAAGGAAAGCATATAGATGGGGATCATAGCATTATGCACGATCTTTGGGCAACCCCATGCCCAAGAATTCTCGGGATGGATGTATTGCTTCATGTTGGGCATCTCCTCCAGCGAATAGTATTTTGATTAGGCCACCATCATTTCAAACCATGTGGACTCCGAGTTCCTTCAGGTGGCCCGGACCTCTAAATTCTATATGACATCCTATTTCCTTTGGGCCCTAGCACAGCTACACCCTGTCACAAATAGGATGCTCATGTCGAGTGTACTTGGGGTCAGCCTGGGTCAAAATGCTCCATGGGATTATTTCCCGCAAATCCAATGGGAGGCTAGTTTCCTCAGTTTCTGCCGAGTGAACGATGCCTTCGTTTACTACCACATTCTCACACCTACTCGGGATACCAGATATTGCCTCTCTAAGGAGGTAATGGATTTGGTCATAAGTTATGGCCACTATTATATCTAGTTCTAGCAGCATACTTATATTCAGGTAACCAACTTCTCTGGGAAACCCTATTTGTTGCTCAAGCATTGTGGGAACAAAATAATTCTTTTGGAATACTGCCGGCAGATCTTGGAACTGCACCCCCTCTACACTATAAAGAAGGTAATAAATGTTCCATTCCCAATCACCTGTGGGAATTAATCATGTAGTCTGGCGGTAGCCAAAGAGGCAGACAACGAGTTTAAAAGCTTAGGCTTAATAGAATTCTATGTGGCGTGGAAGAACTTTGATATTCTGGGAAAAATAGCAATGGAACTTCCCCGGGCATTAGAGCCCCATATATTCCACATGGAGTACTTTTGGGAAGATTTCCATGATGATTTTGAAGTTCGGAGCCGGCACTTCATCCGGATGACAATGGGGATGATGGAAAGGTTAAAACTTTGGAAATTCCTGGATGATTAATCAGACACCGGATCTGCAATAGACCCGTAGTACAAAGAAAAGGGAGTAGGTAAGATGGCTCTCCCTCTAGTAGACTGGAGTGCCTAGGAGGGGCCAACTATTGAAGATATCACTCACGACGTGGTTGAGTGTAGCCATGACTATTTCAAGAAGGCATGCCCAAGGAGTACATGCAAAGCTGGCCTGACAGTGCAAGGCTTGACTTCTGGGGCTGGGACCTCCTCACTGGGGGAGGATAAAGGAAGAAGAATAATGGGGACCCCATTGTGAACCTCATCTATGACCCCCATAAAAGATAAAATCCAACAGACGCTGGCAGTCTCCCAGCAGATGAAAGATAAGTTGATCACGTGGTTGGCCACCCTAGTACTCATGACCGGGCCTGTTCGTCCTCCTTACTCCCCTTCACTGGTAGCATTAATGGTCTGAGCAAAAGGGAATAGACTGGAAAAGGAGCAAGTAGCGGTAATGGATGCAGAGCCCCCCTTTATAACCAGAAGAAAGAAGAAGACTAACTCTCAGCTAAGGGCGGAGCTAGAACTTGGGATGCCAAGTATCCAAGAGGTACAAATCCTTTCTTCTGACTCTCTGGAGCTGGGAAAAGAACCTAAGGATGTCCCAAAGAACTCCCCTCCCTGTGATGAATTTGATGATGTATTTGGAACTGATGAGTTTGGGAATTTGCAGGGAGATATCCAGAGATCGGTTGAGGAAATCGCCGCACAGGTCAAACTCCCAGAGCCAAAGCCTGCACAAGAACAAGGAACCCAGGCAGAAGAAGAAAAGGGACAGGAATAGGTGGATATCTCCAAATTCCTAGAGATATAGGTTATAGGGACTGAGGAGGGTGAATAGACACAAGATGATAAAATGGCATCAGTTGGGGGAACTGGACCTACGGGAACAACCGTGACCCCAACTGTCGTGCTCCAAATGCCGCTTCCAAAAGTAACATTTGGGGAGTTGATCATAGCAGCCAAAATTTTGAATTTTGGCTTGACGCCTCCCCCACCTCGAGAGAATACACTAGTTGAAGAGAGCATCCCAACAATAGAGGCTGATGAATAACAATAGAAGGATAAGTAGAGGAACCCCGGGGAAGTAAATGATGATCCTAACATCGTCAAGGATGTAGACATCAGGGAAAAATATACAAGTACCACTGGGGTAAATATTGCCGGTGAACCTAAGGATATAGCGAAGGAGTCAGAAATGACTCATACTATCGAAGGGGCACAACAAGATCATGGGGAGAAATCACAGGAACAGATTCTGGCCACAAAGCCACGCCTACCACCACAATGGTTGGTGGAGTCTCCAAAAAGGAAGGCCCTGATGATGCCTAAGGCCCATCTCTCCCCTGCAAAGATGATGGCACAGATGCAAAATCCTCAAAAGACCAAGAAAGCCCACACATTCCATACTCTTCAAACTGGGTTGGGCGGAGATACACCTCCCCCAGATGTAGACGAAGCAACAGCTAAGGCTAATGAATAGTCCATCACTGAAGTATCACTGGGGAAGATGGGGAAATAGGGAAAACTAGACCTGTTGAACGAAGTGACCAAGGTGGTGGAGGCTCGCTATAAAAAGGAGGCCCTAAAATTTAGGGCAGAAAAAGAAAAGAATGCAAATCTCTTGCGGTTGTTGACGGAGCTCGCATAGCCTCTTACTGTCATTCCCCCAGGTGCCTTTACATTCAACGTACCACTTCTTCAGAGCAACGTAGATTCATTAAGGGCGATGAAAAGAAAAACCCAGGCGATTGATGAGTGGGTTACAAAATACGTGGGGAACGTCCGACATTTCTTGGCATCCACACTCTCAAACTTGTATGTGTCCAGCAATATTCTACATCGGGCTGAAACTACTATCTCCATTTGGGAGGAAGACATAAAAAATTATGAAGTATGGAAGGCTGAGATGGAAGAGCTCATCGGCATTGGAGAAAAAATTATCTCCGAAGCCAGAATTTTAGGAGAGTAGTCTTTTGACTTTGTCCAGACCCATAACTCTAGACTTGACCTCACATTGGGGGTAATCAAGCAACGGGTATGGCATATGCGTGAAAAATTCCAAGGAGTTCAATATTCTTTCAATTTGTACAAGTCATTCATCTCAAAGGTCTTCAAAGCTGATCCCTTCAGCACTGAAACATGCCCTCCAGAGGAGTATGTCCTGGGAAAGTTCGACGAGCTAATGGAGTCTCGGTATGGATCCCTAGAGGAAATGGACGGAGCAAAAATGGCAAGGCTCACTCGCATGATGCTTCAAAGTCATGACATGACCAATATGTCCATGAAGTTCATGGAAAATGTGCCAGATATGGGTGAACAAGTAGAGGCGTCCAAATATCATCGGGTTGGCCTTAAGGATATAGAAGAGGATGGGATCGTCGGGCTCCTCCAGACCTTTAATGATACTAAGGAGAAAAAAAATCCTCTTGGCTCCGGAGATGATCGTCAGGAGATGTAATTTTTTCTTTCATTCATTCTTTGGGGTACGAGCTTCCGAATCCCAGAGTTTCAGATTCTTTAAGTGACCCGTGTGCCGGTTCCCAAGACTGACTGGTCACTTTCAAGGCAAATAACAAAGGGTGTTAGAAGATAGGTAACTGCAACAAAGGCATGTCGGCTCTACAAGAGGGTTCTAACAAATGGTCTTCCCAAGGTGCCACTTCAATGTTACACCTGGCACAGCAGAGACAAGGCACCACTTTCCCATTTATGAGGCATGGAGCCTCGATCCCAGGGGGATTGGATTTATTCTTTTCTCCTCCTGGCTCTCTTCTTGAGGTCAATTCTTCCACTCCTCTTTTCTTGTCTTATTCTTCTGACATGACAAACCTTTTTTCGTCTCAAGGTATTTTGTAGCGTGGCATAGGTAGTACCGGCCACCGAAAATAGTATTATACTGTTAAGTTAGGTTAATTTTAGGTCAAAACTTGTGTATAAATAATAAGTCCGGCCGCATTCCAAGGGTCGAAAAAATTGATGATTTTGCAGTCCATAAATAATAGTATTTCAGTTTTCTCAGTTCTTTGTTGTAGAGCTCAATGCTCCATAGTTTTAGAAGCTTTCAGTAGTTAAATGTTCCCCTAGAGCCACCATTGTAATATGCACTAGTGCTTGCTGGAGATATGTTAATGAAGAAGGAAGGGTTCTATCAATGACGTGTTAGCATTCTGATCTCTGGGTTGATGGTATTTTATGCTTTATGTTCTTATGTCCTTTGCTCTAATACTTCAAGTAGATTAACGAACTCTTTTCCCTCTACTATATATTAAATATGAGTTGATAGCTTTGTATTTCTTTAGTATTTAGCATTGCATGTTAGAGCATTGTCGATGTTTTGAATGTTTAGTATAACTATAGATAGATGGAATATTTCTAACTCTGCAATATATTTTGAAGTTTATTTGGTAAAGTTAACGAATGCTTGAAAGAAACTCCACTCACTTAAATCCCCGAAGAAGATGAGCCAAGATAACCAGCTATCCACCCGAACATAATAGTCCCACTTCCAAACTAAGCTCCCACATTGTCGAGACCTAACCCTCACATGCTTGAAGGCCTAGGGAATCTCATTTCCCTAGACAACCTTTACAAGAAAAGTTGGCTGGTACCCCAGTACTCGGTGACAACTTACATCTGTTGGCGGACCTGGTCACAAAGACCCGTCAATAGAAACTGCTACTAGAAGGAGGGCATAAACTCATCCCCCTTTGAGGATTCATATTTTACACCACCTGAGGGTTCCCCCAGCCATAGTTTTAGGAGTTAATCCTTTAGTGGGATTGGATCATTTTTACCAGCCAGATTGGAAAGAATCCTTAGATCCACTCCTAATCTGGAAAGGTTTGTCAAACTCGAGCCTCCTACTCGAAAGAAAAAAACCTCAAAATCCAAGTCAGCCACCATTGTCTGGGGATCTAGCACATCCCAGAATACCCAACTCCTCTAGATGACCCCGAGAATCAACGCTCAAACTAGTCAAAATCCAACACCCCTGATGGTTGTGTATTTTTGAAATACCGGGTCCCCAATGGGAACTTTCCCAGGTGTAGCCAACGATCTACCTTCGCACCCAGAAAATATTTGTCCTCGATATGAGCACTTAGGCTCACGAATAGTAGAAGAGCATCTGCAAGCATACAAAGATGCCATGAACCGACACCAAATCCAACATCAGGATGTTGTGACCCAGATGTTCCCTCTGTACCTAGGAAATAACAAGCTAAACTGGTACTTTAACCTTCCCGCCAACTCCATCAACAGTTGGCAGGACATGGAGGACGTATTCTTGGATACCTTCCGTGTACACGTAGACCCAACATGGTCCCACAGCCAGTTCATTTCTATCAGGAAGGAACCGAATGAGCCTCTTGCAACGTTCAATCACCGGTTCCAACGCGCTTTGAAGTGGTGCACCAGTCCCTTCATCCCATCCACAGATGTAACTATCCAGACCTATCTCAAGGCTATGGACCCCTTCATTGCCACTCTCCTCTAGAGAACTACCATCCCCGGTGACAGGGATACTTTGGCAAAGGTTTACAACTTGGCCTTGGAGTTATCCCATGGTCTCAACAAATCCCCGGGTGGGGTTGGGAAGAGCATGCCATTTAACATGATACCCAGTAGAAATTCATATGCTGGGGGATATAATCTCAATCAGGCAATGGGTGCCTCCGCAATGGCCATGAATCCCCCACCACCGCCAATAGGCTAGCAGGCCCGATATGTGTATCTATCTCAAACCCAGACAACACCAGGTCTGGAATCTTTTCCCTGGAACCAGCCACAGCAAATGTAACAACCATAGACACAATCATCCAGAGTGACTTTTTTTTCAGTCATCCGTAGTTGGAGGATTTCTGCCCTCGAATCTGGCGAATGCTGCCGCTTTCCTAGGGAACCAACAACAATCATCACACTATGACGCGAATACCCAGTTGACCGCCGAGGTTGAATCTCTCTGACGAATGTTGTGTACATTGATTGTGGACATGGGTGAACGAAAGGAAGGGTCCTTTGCACCCCACAACACCAATTCCCAGAGAGGGAATATTTTCTCTGGCCAATGAAATAATAATGTCAGTGGAAGAAATTTCAACAACGAGCCTCGACCCAACTAACAGCAATTGAGTAACAATGCTAATGCTGGAGGTCCGCCTCCGAACCAAAATACCAATCAGGGTGGGGCTGGACCTTCCCATTTCACACCAGTCACAGAAATCTAGCCCATGACCAATTGGTGTAGATTGCACGACACACGCTCTCTCAATGAGGTAAACTGTGCCATGCTGGAGAAAGTCATCATGATTTCCCAGCTGGACAGACAATAATCTTCTGATCTTACTGCTCCAGAGCCTCCTATACAAGAGTCCTCTCATGGTGCATTCACCTATGAGACCGTCTTCTTTGGAATAGGTAGAGAAGACAAAGAGGAACCCAAACTACAGGGGTTCTTTGATGAATCTATCCCGGCCTTTGAGGCCAATGTCTTCACCAACCCATGAACTCCCTACAACACTTAGAGTCAGGCTAGTAAAGGACCAGTTTACACGCCTGCACCTCCCAAAGACACTCCTCCCCGAGACAACATGACTGATCATTTTGTCCCTCCAAAAGGCTCTAGCTCTAACCAAGCCAAAGACCCGGCCGAGGGAAGCCACCAATTCATGGGAGGAAGGTTTGACATTAGGAAGGTGTTAGAATAAACCACCACCTCCATGACCTTGATGGAGGTTTTTTTGAACTATCCCAAGCAGAAGAAGTCTCTTTTGAAGCTCTTGAGAAACCAAGAAGCCATCAGTCACCCACCTAAGACTGTCGCTTTCAAGGACGCCAACACAGCTAACTTCCAAGTAAATACTGAGGATCCTCCCTTCCTGTTAGGCTTGAACATACAAGGAAAGAACATACACAACTTCTTAGTAGATTCTGGAGCTTCAGGCAACATCATGCCTTTATCCATGTGCCAGAAGCTCGAGTTCAGACCCACCCCGTCTAACGGTGCATTAATCCAACTAGATAAAACTGCTATAAAAATGGTGGGTGAACTGAAGAACGTCTAGATTCAACTCATCCAGGACCCCAGGATAGCCAGCACAATTGACATCTAGGTGGTGGAAATCCTAGAGACTTATGGGATGTTACTAAGTTGCAATTGATCCAAGTCCCTGAACGGGTCTTTATCGACTGATTTTTCCCACCTATGGCTCCCTTGGGAAGGAGAATCTAACAAGATCTGGGTTGAAAGTGAGCCCCAGATGAAATAGGCCCTCACCAAATTTGGGAGGGTGAATGAGGACCTCTTCTCTGAGACTTCCCTTGGGGTGTACCAACCCCTTGAGATGTTAACATTTGATTTTACCCTTGGGGAGGACCCTATAGTTTCGCAGAGAACCCAGGACCTAGAAGAAAAAATGAGGGTTGAGGTTAACTCTCAAGGTGCCACAGCGACTCCTACTGTACTCTTGTCCAACACCTGGTGCCAAGTGCACTACCAGAAAAATTCAGAGATAGAATGTGAACCGTGACTCACCGCTACTACCCGACACATCTATGCCCTCTGGAAGAAAGAACACACAATTGGTTCCCTGGGACCTAGTGCTTCAGATGACAGCGCCTTTTTGGTGCCATTTGTCTAGGAATCCCAATAAAAAATTCCTCCAGAGACAAACCTCACCCACGTACCATCAGCATGGGAGGAAACTCCTCCCAACCCTACCAAAAAAAACCCAAAGACCACTTCGTCTTCCCAGCTCTAGACAACAAGCGATGACTTGTGGACCCTCAAGTTTGACGGGTCCCGATCCAAACATGGTTGTGGGGCCGTAGTGGAATTAATCAACCTGTGGGGAAAATCCTTCCTCACATCCTATAGGCTGCAGTTAAACTACATGAATAATGTCACAGAGTACAAGGATTTGGTCCTTGGACTCATATTCACACTAAGGAAAGGAATCACTCACCTCCGGGCCCTGAGTGATTCAGAGTTGATTGTTAAACAGGTCTGGAGTTAATACACCTTTTATGATAAAAGAATGGCTACATACCACAACTGGGAATGGAGCCTTATTGAGGATTTTGATGCCTTTGGCATTGATCTTATTCCCTGGAGACAAAATTATGTCTCGGATTCCCTTGCCATTTCTGCCAACACGCTTGAACCAATGGCTGGCTCACGACTCTAGAGATTCTCTGTTGAGATGATCCCCACCCTGTCCATTCTAGAAAATCTCACCCATTTTTAGGTCTTTGCAGACGATCAACATATCCTAGCCTTTATGGCCAATGTTGGTGTCTTCAAGGACCAGATAGTGGAAGAGAGAGATCACCATGATACTAGATAGGGTGATGAAGATGACGGGATCATGGACTTACCAACAAACACCATCCCAAAGGGGACGGTCGCACTTGAACGAATCTTTGAGTCAAACCCTTGGAGCCGGGAAAAGATATCATCCTCCTCTGAGGGAGGAAAATTTGAGAAAGTGAACATTGGCCAGCCCGGTGAAGAGAAAGTGATACACATTGGCACCTATTGCTCCCCTGAGGAGAAGGAGAATATTCTCATGACTCTCTGAGAATACATTAACGTGATCATGTGGGGGTATGAGGATTTGAAAATCAATGATACATCTATTATGAATCATACTATCCCACTCAAACCTGATGCTAAGCCTTTGTGGCAAAAGCAACGACCGGTCAACCCACTGATCGAGCCTCTAATCTATCAGGAGGTCCAAAAACTGCTGTCGGCCCAGATAATCTTTCCAATCTGGCATACTACGTGGGTTACCAACCTAGTCCCTATGAGGAAGAAAAGTGGCGAGATTTGCCTTTGCGTGGATTTCTAAAATTTAAATAAAGCCTCCAAGAAAGACAATCATCCTCTCCCCTCGTTGGATGAGGTATTGCAAATCGTGAACAGATCACAAATGATGTCCTTCTTAGATGGGTACTCTGGGTATAACCAAGTCATGGTTAAATACGAGGATAGAGAAAAAACATCATTTACCACCAAGTGGGGAACATTTTCCTACCAGAGAATGCCCTTTGGCCTGATCAACGCAGGGGCTGCATTTCAAAAGGCTATGGACATTGTGTTCGAGGGCCTTGTGAACCAGTGTATAATCATCTACATGGATGATTTGACCGTCTTTTCCTGGGATAGGCGTGATCATCCTGCCCACCTCATCCAGATTTATGAGAGATGTCTCTGGTATGGAATATCCCTCAACCCTAAGAAATGCATATTCGGGGTCACTAAAGGGAAATTACTCGGGCAGATTGTCTCTGAGAAGGGTATATCCATTGACCCTGAGAGTGTTGAAGCGCTCTAAACCTAGAAATGCCCGGCAACAAGAAAGAAATGAGATCTTTTTTTGGGAAGATCAACTTTGTTCGGCGGTTCATCACTGGATTTGCCGAGATCGTAAAGCCACTCAATGAGATGATAAAGAAAGATACTAAAATTGAGTGGAGCCCTGAAGCAAAGCGGGTATTCGCCCAGATCAAATAAATGATAATGGAGGCACTAGTCATGGCTAGTCTAGACTACTCCCTCCCCTTTTACATTTATTCCTTTGCTTCACCACATTCTGTCATGGTAGTTTTGACCCAGAAGGTCGAGGGGGAAGAATGACCAATAGCTTTCATGAGCTCCCCCTTTAAGAATGCTGAAGTTTGGTATTCACCATTGGAAAATCAGGCATTTCACTCTCGTTTGTGCAATGAAGGAATCCCAATATTATATTCTCCGGAGCAAGGTGCATGCTATCATCCCAGAGCAGGCAATAAAATCCCTGTTGATGCAGAGTGAATTAGGTGAGAGATGGGGGAAATGGATGGCCATCATCTAGGAATACGATTTGGAAATGCAACCCATGAAGATAGTCCGAGTCTAGGAACTATGTAGAGCAATGGCAGAAGAGACTCCCCATATTGAATGTCAGACATATACAGTGGAGTCCATCACTCAGGATCCACGGTACACAAAACTAGTGTACTTATTCTTGAATAACATATGCTCGGACGGATTACCCGAAAAAAAAGGTCATGCACTATGATTGAAAAGCACACACTTCATGATAAAAAATTCCATGCTTTTTTGTAGGAACTATGAGGGACTATACCTCCAGTGCATCAATAGGGTTCAAGCTGCAAAGATAATCAAAGAATTTCATGGGCAGTTTGGAATCGGGCACGGCTCAGCTGACACCACTGCCCATCAGATTCTTTGGGCCGAATACTATTGGCCCTATATCTTTAAAGATGTCTACACTCATGTTAGGAAGTGTCATACTTGCCAAACAATGGGACATCGTGAGCGAAACCCTGCTATGCCTTTGCAGTCGGTCTTCGAAGCTAGACCTTTTTCCCAATGGGCATTTGAATTTATCAGAAAAATCAACCCCAATTCATCTGCCAACCACTGGTACATTCTAACTATGACCGACTACTACACCCAGTGGTCCAAAGAAATACCTTGTAAAAACAACACGACAGATATAGTCATAAAATTCCTGGAAGAAAACATTGTCACAAGATTCAGAATGCCCTTTGCTATAGTATGTGACAATGGTCCAGTGTTTTCTTTAACATAATTAATTTAATGGACTTATGATAGGAAGATCACTCTGAAGTTCTCCAGCAACTATTACCCCCAAGGAAATTGTGTGGCTGAATCAACTAAAAAAAATTTGCTTGAAGTGATCAAACACCTGTTAGAGAAGAATCCCCAGGACTGGAACCAAAAGCTGAGATTCACCCTCTGGGTGGATTGTATTCAAATTAAGGCTGCCATGGGCACATCTCCATTCCATCTGGTTTATGACCAGAACCCAGTGTTCCCCATTAATTTGCAAATCTCAGTTTTACTATTTATGCAGGAATTCAGCAACCGGGACAATATTGTGGAGGTTCGGCTCCTAAATATGGTGCAGATGGAAGAAAAAAGGGATGCAACCCTTGAACATTTTGCATGTCACCAAGTATTAGAAAAATGATGGTTTGACCGAAGAGCTTAGTATAAGGCCTTTCAGGTTTTAGACTTTGTCCTCTTGTGGGATAAGGCCTGGGAAAATAAAGGAAAGCACACCAAATTCTAACAGCTCTGGCTTGGACCATATTTGATCTTAGAGATCTGTGGGGCAAACACTTAAATTGTCTTAGTACCATGACCAGGGAAGCCGTCCTATTTCCCGGCAATGGACAGTTTCTCAAACATTAATTTGAATGAGGTAAGTTGGTCCAGAATTGTACTTTATGTAAATTTCTTGTTTGTAAATATCTTTCCCTGTGCCCTGTTTGGGGTGCCTCATAAATAGTTTTGTTGGTTGTCCTTCGGGGTTGTCCCTTTTCTTTTTGTTTTGTTTTTGGCTCCGCTCTTTCTTTTCTGGGTTCCCAGTGTTCTTCCCTCCCTTTTGTAGACTGGTATGCTTTGCATAACATCTAGTCTTCGGGGTTGTGCCTTTCGCATTTACGGTGAACTCGGGATCTATTGTTAGCATGGTGGAATTGGTCTGGTCTCCAGAGTTATTTTTTAAGTTTGGTAACAAGCTGTGAGAAATCTTCATCGGATTCATCTCTGGAAGTCTGGAAATCAGTTAAATCAAAAGCAAAAGGAACAAGTAATCGGACATGCCGAGGGTAGATCGGTCACACTGGTTTATTGGCCCAAGTTTGAGAAATATTTAAATTCATCCCAGGTCTGGAGTTTTTCTTCCCTATCTAACGAATTGAATTGGACGGAAGGGTGAAAGAAGTACCATCGTTACGATTAGCTAAGCTTAAGCTTAATGGGGAAAGAAGTACCGCCTTCCCATTCAGAACAGAATAAAATGAAAAGGAAAGAACTAGAGAATGGGGGAAATTCTTGTATCCAGGGGAAACGAGCACATTTGATGACTTTGGTTTGATATATTTAGTGCCTCTACTCTACTTCTCCCATAAGTCATCGACTTTATTTTATTTCAAAGCACACACTTCACAACTGACGAAAGACTAAGGATTGAATCATGTATGAGCCAGATTTTCTCAGACACTTCGCACCTTGCAAGAAGGATGCTCCTAGTAACGATTGATTCTAGCTTTTATAACCAGAGATTCTACAGTTCTCAAATGCGCTCACGAATTTGTCCCAGATAGTCACCATTTGTTATGCCCTGCATACCCGTCCCTACATTTTGTGTGCAAAATATTGGGTCCCCTCTTTCCATTTTGGCTTTTGCCTTGTTTTCTTTGTTTTCTCAGTTTCCTTCTCCGGGATTTCCTTCTTGTGAGGTTTGTTTTCTACTTTTTTGTCTTCTTGTGTCTCCGGGACCCGGTCCCAAAGTTTCTTCTTTCAGAGCCAGATTCCAGACTCTGGGATTCTCTGCCACGATGTCTTCTTCTCGCAATAGGGTATGGTTGCATGGAATCCCTGGGCCTAGAGTCTGGAGGTTTGCCTATACCAGGGTTTACGGAGGAGAGTGTAACTCTCTTTTACCTTGGGTACAAATAGGAATTACTTGCCACTTTTACAGTTACCGCAATTAAAAACACTTGTGCATTCAGAGTGAATCAAGGTGAATTGAGGCGATTTTAAAGTGCTTTTGCTCTCGTGTTTAGTGACTGATTACCAGTAGTTTTGTGTTGATTATTGACGGTGATCCTTGGGGTTAGCTCATTGCAAGGTTCTTTCCATGCCCACCTTCTCCATTATGTCCGTGTTTCAGGTAGGCTCTCGGCCCTGGTCTTGTCATTTTTGGGTTTTCTGGTTTGGTGCCTCTGTTTCATTCTCGTTTTGTTTTTTTTTTGTTTTCTTTGTCTGGTTTTGGGTTTGTTGTGTTTTCCGCATCTCATTGCGTTGGTCTTTTGTCGCCTCCCGTTGGTGGGTTGGCACTGGCAGAGGGTTGTATACTTGGTGTATATCCTTCTAGTTTTTGTGTGTCAAGCTCAACGTGCATTTGTCTGCTTCATGAAATCGTGAGCTCTCCCGCACGACCGAATACCACCTGGTTGGAACTTGGCTCTTGGCTATTTTCAACCATGGTGGTTTCTCTCTCCGCCATCAAATTCATCTTTATGGAGAATATACTTCCCATGCACACATTTAAGTCCCACCAAGTGGCTCCTGTCTCACGCGCGTTCGGATAGTTGGCATCGTCGTCACCATAACTCCCATTTATTGCATGGCCATGTGAGGCCTACGTAAGCATGAAAAATCATCTTTTGGTCATGTCACCCAATAGTTAGTTTTTTGGACTTCGGGCCCTACATCCTCGATCAGCCTATATCTTACTTCTATCAAACGTGCTGAAATCCCCGGGCCCGGATAGTGGTTAAAATTCTAAGTCTACATTCTATGCATATCTTTTCTGGATTTTGACATGAACTAACTTTCTAGATGAAAGACGCAATATGGTGGTAAGATCTCCAGATCCCGGAGGGGTATTTATATTTTATGGATTCTGACGGTCGCCTTACCTCGCAGGTTTTTTAGCATCACACTCTCACTATGTTAGAGGCATCCGCATATTCCCCCTGGGAGTCCCGAGCTCCCCACAGTAGCCACGAGGGTAGCTGTTAGGCCTAAGAATGAGATGGCCCTAGAAAATCTTCCCCTCACCATGAAATATTTGAAGGAAAATTCTATTACAGGGTCAAAGAACGAATCCAAGGTTCAATTGAATACCGACACCAGCATCAAGATGTGGGCATAAATGAAGGCCCTCATGAAAATGATGTTCATCCAACGAATGACCAAGGACTAGTTAGCCATCAATGTTGGAGATTCTAGGATTCTGAAGGCCGCTTGCATCCCATGCTCTATGGATGCCTTGAAACTTATTCTCGCCCTTGTAGCACACTACAACTCGTCCGTCTGGGCCTTGATGTTTGCCGCCCTGGTCCCGACCGGATATCCCACACCCATGGTTTCCTTGGATGCCGCAACTTTTTAGGTAGATTTGGGGATCCCTCAGTTTGATGAAGCAGCCGTTGTCACCCAATCTGAGGCATTGGGGCAGTTTTAGCAACTAGAGATCATGGCCCGACAGTATATGAACAATAATTGGCTAAAGATGCCAAAGAAGGATTTCAAAAGAATGAAGCTGGAGATCCCCCGATCAAAGTTTAAGGAAAGCATACAGATGGGGATCATAGCATTATGCAGGATCTTTGGGCAACCCCATGCCCAGGAATTCTCAGGATGGATGTATTACTTCCTGTTGGGCATCTCCTCTGGTGAATAGTATTTTGATTGGGCCACCATCATTTCAAACCATGTGGACTCCCTGTTCCTTCAGGTGGCCCGGACCTCTAAATTCTATATGACGTCCTATGTCCTCTAGGCCCTAGCACAACAATGCCCCATCTCAAATGGGCTGCTCACATTGGGTGTACTTGGGTTCAGCCTGGGGCAAAAGGCTCCCTGGGATTATTTCTCGCAAATACAATGGGAGGCTAGTTTCTTCATTTTCTGCCGAGTGAACGATGCCTTCATTTACTACCACCTTCTCACACCTACCCGGGATGCCGATTATTGCCTCTCTAAGGAGGCAATGGATTTGGTAGAAATTTATGGCCACTATTATATCCAATTCCAGCAACATACTTATATTCGGGTAACCGGCTTCTCCGGGAAACCCTATTTGTTGTCCAAGCATTGTGAGAACAAAATAATTATTTTGGAATACTGTCAACAGATCCTAGAACTACACACCCTCTACACTATAAAGAAGGTAATAAATGTTCCATTCCCAATCACCTATGGGAATTACTCATGTAGTCTAGTCGTAGCCAAAGAGGCAGACAATGAGCTTAAAAGCTTACGCTTAACAGAATTCTATCTAGTGTGGAAGAACTTTGATCCACTGGGAAAAATAGCAACAACACTTCCCCAGGCATCAGAGCCCCATATACTCCACATGGAGTGCTTTTGGGAAGATTCTCAGGATGATTTTGAAGTCCGGAGCTGACACTTTGTCCGGATGACAATGGGGATGATGGAAAGCCTAAAACTTCAAAAATTCCCAAACGACTTCTTAGACACCGGGTCGACAATAGACCCGCAGTACAAAGAAAAGGGAGTAGATAAGATGGCTCTCCCTTCGATAGATTGGAATGCCCAAGAGGGGCCAACTATTGAAGATATCACTCACGATGTGGTTGAGCGTAGTCATGCCTATTTCAAGAAAGCATGCCCAAGGAGCACACGCAAAGCTAGCCTGATAGTGCGGGGCTTGAATTCTGGGGCCGGGACCTCCTCACAAGGGGAGGATACAAGAAAAAGAATAATAGGGACCCCATCATGAACCTCATTTGTGACCCCCATAAAAGAGAAAATGCAAGAGACACTGGCGATCTCCCAACAGATGAAAGATAAGTTGATCACGCGGTTGGCCACCCCGGTACTCATGATCGGGCCCGTTCATCCTCCTTCCTCCCCTTCATAGGAAGCATTAATGGTTTGAGCGACAAGGACCGGAGTGGAAGAGGAGAAGGTAGTGGTAATAGACGTAGGGCCCCCTTGATAACCAGGAGAAAGAAGAAGAAGACTAACTCTCAGCCAAGGGTGGAGCTAGAACTTGGGATGCCAAGCATCCAAGAAGTACAAATCCTTTCTTTTGACTTTCTAGAGTTAGAAAAAGAACCTGAGGATGTCCTAGAGAAATCCCCTCCCCGTGATGAATTTGATGATGTATTTGGAACTGATGAGTTTGAGAACTTGCAGGGAGATATCCGGAGGTTGGTTGAGGAAATCGCCACACATGATGAACTCCCAGAGCCAGAGCCTGCACAAGAACATGGAATCAGGGCAGAAGAAGAAAAGGGATAGGAATAGGTGGATATCTCCAAAGTCCCAGAGATACAGGTTACAGGGAGTGAGGAGGGTGGAAAGACACAAGATGAGAAAATGACATTAGTTGGGGGAACCGGACCTACGGGAACAACTGTGACCCCAACTGCCATGCTCCAAATGCCGCTTCCAAAAGTAACATTTGGGGAGGTGATCATAGAAGCCCAAATGTTGAATCTTGGCCTGATGCCTCCCCTACCTCTAGAGAATACACCAGTTGAAGAGAGAATCCTAGCAACAGAGGCTGATGAAGAACAACAACAGGATAAGGAGAGGAACCCTGGGGAAGTAAATGATGATCCTAACATCGTTAAGGATGTAGACATCAGGGAAAAAGATACAAGTACCACTGGGGTAAATATTGCCCATGAACCTAAGGATACAAGGAAGGAGTCAGATATGGCTCATACTGTCGAAGGGGGGCAACAAGATCCCAGGGAGAAATCACAGGAATAGATTCTAGCCGCAAAGCCACCCCTTCCACCGCAATGGTTGGTGGAGTCTCACAAAAGGAAGGCCCCAGCGATGCCTAAGGCCCCATCTCTCCTTGGTAGAGATGATGGCGTAGATGTAGAATCCTCCAAAGACCAAGAAAGCCCAGACACTCTATACTCTTCAGACTGGGCCGGGCGGAGATATAGTCGCGGTAATTGCGACACCTCCCCTAGATGTAGATGAAGCAATGGCTAAGGCCGATGAATATTCCATCACTGAAGTATCACTAGGGAAGAGAGGGAAACATGGCAAGCTAGACCTGTTGAAAGAAGTGACCAAGGCATTGGAGGCCCATTATGAAAAGGAGGCTCTGAATTTCAGGGCAGAAAAAGAAAAGAATGCAAATCTCATGGGGTTGCTGATGGAGCTTGCACAGCCTCTTACTCCCATTCCCCCGGGTGTCTCCGCATCTGATGTACCGCTTCCTAAGAGCGATGAAGATTCACTAAGGGCAATGAAAAGAAAAGCCCAGGTGATTGATGAGTGGGTTACATAACAGGTGGGGAACGTCCGGCGTTTCTTGGCATCCACACTCCCAGACTTGTATGCGGCTAGCAATATTCTACATCGGGCTGAAACTACTATCTCCATCTGGGAGGGAGACAAAAAATTATGAAGCATTGAAGGACAAGATGGAAGAGCTCATCAGCATTGGAGAAGAAATTGTCTCCGAAGCTTGAATTTTAGGAGAGGAGTCTTTTGACTTTGTCTGGACCCAGCACTCCAGACTTGACCTTACATAGGGGGGTGGTCCCACAATAGTGTGTCCCACTTTTTTGAACATCCTGATTTTTGCTGAAATTGCACATTTTTAAGAAAATATGTTGATTTAAGCCTTGAGAGGTCCCATTTGAAGGAGTAAATTCAAAATGGCTAGATAAAAGCCTCTTGGATCAAAATCCCTTTGGTATAATCCCTCTACTCCTCACTCACACCTATAATCAAGTCTCCTTTGAACCCATCAAAATGGTGACAAAAAATCACTTTGACATTAAATTTTTGTGGGATCAAATAAATTTATTTGAAAAACCCAAATATAGGATGATAATACTCTGAGAGAGCTTTCCAATGATTATGAGTTTTATATATATTGAGTTTATTAAGACTTTTCTTTTTAAGTTTTACTAAACATAGGTTGTCTAACCATTTAGCGACTTCTCTATTCGACGCTTCTGGGAAAATAGTAAATTAGGGAAAAACAATTATGAAAAATATCTAGGAAATAGGTATTTATGTTACCTTTCTATCAAAAAAAGAATAAATGAATTTCGATATATAGAGATAGAGTTAGAGCAAGTGAACCTATGTCCAAATTATAATTAATGTCACTTCATAACTCAATAAAATATTAAATATTCAACCAAATTGAATGAAACCAAATGGATTCCCTAGATATTTGTGTTACAAACCTAAATTCAAAATAATTATGTTCTTATCATTTTTATTAAAAAGTTATGTTGATCAAAGTGAGTGTCACTCCTGAAAAATCCTGATTTTTCACAAAAATAATTTTTGAAGGAGAAGGAAAAATGGATACAAATAAATTCCATTTTTAAGAAAAAATATATATTTATAAACTAGAAACAAAATTCTAAAATTCACTAGTTTACATCATCTTCAAATTCTTAATGGTTTAATGACAATAGATGTTTGAAAGTGAATATTTTTTTTAGAATGTTCATTTCAGTGTCAAAGTTGGCCAAAATGTGGGACACAGTTTTGTGGGATCACCCTGGGGGTAATCAAGAAATTGGTAGGGGCTATGAGTGACAAATGCCAAGAAGTTCAATATTATTTCAATTTGTACAAGTCATTCGTCTCAAAGGTCTCTGGAGTTGATCCCTTCAGCATTGAAACGTGCCCTCCGAAGGAGTATGTCCTGCGAAAGTTCGACGAGCTAATCGAGTCTTGGTATAGATCCCCGGAGGAAATGAATGGAGCAAAAATGGAAAGGCTCACTCGCATGGTGCTTCAAAGTCACGATGCGACCAAGATGGCCGCTGAGTTCAACGCAAATGTGCCAGATTTGGGCGAACAAGTGGAGGCATCCAAATACCGTCAGGCTAGCCTTAAGGCCATAGACGAGGACGGGATCACCCGGCTCCTGTAGACCTTCAATGATACTAAGGAGAAATAAAATACTCTGTGCTCCGGAGATGATTGTCAGGAGATGTAATTTTTGCGTTCATTCATTCTTTGGGGTACGAGCTTCCGGATCCTGGAGTTCCAGATCCCACAATTTTGTATTCTTTAAGTGACTCGTGTCCCTGTTCCCAAGACCGACCAGTCACTTTCAAGGCAGATAATAAAGGGTGTCAGAAGACAGTAACCGCAACAAGGCACGTCAGCTCAACAAGAGGGTTCTGACAGATGGTCTTCCAAAGGCGCTGCTTCAACGTTACACTGGCACATCGGAGACAGGGCGCCACTTTCCCATTTATGAGGCATGTAGCCTCGATCCCCAGGGGATCAGATTTCTTCTTTTCTCCTCCCGGATCTCTTCTTGAGGCCGATTCTTCCACTCCTCTTTTCTTGTCTTATTCTTCTGACATGACAAACCTTTTTCCGTCTCAAGGTCTTTTGTAGCATGGCACAGGTAGTACTAGCCACCGGAAAGAGTATTATATTGTTAAGTTAGGTTAATTTTAGGTCAAAACTTGTGTATAAATAATAAGTCCGGCCTCATTTCAAGGGTTGGCAAAATTGATGATTTTGCAGTCCATAACTAATAGTATTTCAATTTTTTTAGTTCTTTGTTGTAGAGCTCAATGCTCCTTATTTTTAGAAGCTTTCAGTAGTTAAATGCTCCCTTGGAGCCACCATTGTAATACACACCACTGCTTGCTAGAGATATGTTAATGAAGAAGGAAGGGTTCTATCAATGACGTGTTAGCATTCTGATCTCTGGGTTGACGGTATTTTATGCTTTATGTTCTTATGTCCTTTGCTCTAATTCTTTAAGTAGATTAACGACCTCCTTTCCCTCTACTATTGATTAAATATGAGTTGATGGCTTTGTATTTCTTCAGTATTTAGCGTAGCATGTTAGAGCATTGTCAATGTTTTGAATGTTTAGTATAACTATTGGTAGATGGAATATTTCTAACTCTGCAATATCTTTTGAAGTTTATTTGGTAAAGTTAACAAATTCTTGAAGGAAACCCTACTCACTTAAATCCCCAGAGAAGATGAACCAAGATAACTAGCTATCCACTCGAACAAAACAGTCACACTTCCCAACTAAGCTCTCGCACTGTCGAGACCTGACCCTCATGTGCTTGATGGTCCGAGAAATCTCATTTCCCTGGACAACCTTTATAGGCAAAGTTGGCCGGTACCCCAGTACCCGGTGACAACTTACATCTATTGGCGGACCTGGTCATAAAGACCTGTCAACAACTTGTAGACAAAGAAGGAACATAAAAATATTCTGGCGTTTCTTCTGGAGGCACTCAAGGATATATTGAACATATGAAGGAAGATTGTGAAGGAAAAAGTTCTCGCCTAAAAATTACTACAAGAAAATTAATAAAAACCTAATTACATTAGTCAACTTTAGCTGAAAGGTCATTAAGAGTAGTGTAGACTATTTAATGTTAATGAATAAGAAGTTTGAGAAAATATAGGAAGCTAAATTGAAGTTTGGTGATGTTGCAGCTTTAGATAAATGCAAACATATTCTCTAGGAGGATGACAAAGGACCTAGTACCTACAAAAGAGCTCAACTCAAGAGAGTAGTTGAACAATAAATAAAAGACCTAAAGGATATGTAAAATATCTTTATGAATGTATCACAACTATAAGTTGAGGTGGACAAGGCTCCAAAGAGGTCAAATTAGTTCTTTTGAGCTTTTTGTTTTATTTCTTTTTGTAGATTTCTCCAAGATCTATAAGAGATTAAATTAAAAGCACAATAACAAAATATGAGCTTAAAGTCGATCATTCAATAATGCATAGAAGAGGAGTACAAATAGGTGTGAGTGCTTCCACGAAATAAGGGATAGACTCCTCAAACAAGAGTGGTGGCGAAAAACAACCCAATACACTAGGATTATGCGTCGAAATAGAATCGACACCTCTCTAAATGACACCTAAATGATGATGAATTGTGTGAACAAGTTTCAAATGATCATGGATGACTAATTAGGCTTAATAATCCTATGTTTAGATAAATGAAACAAATACACTAACACTCCCCCTTAAGAGTAACTTAAGAGGACAAGATAAAAATGGGTCTCGAATACTAGTCTAGTGAGGTACCCATGTACAATAAAATCTCAAATAAAGAAGAAAGATAGAAAACCCAATGGGGAAAAATATGCTCAAAAAAGAGATAAGAAGAGAAGAAGCCTATATGGATTCCCTAAAGGATGATTATGTTGGTGTGAGCTGCACATCAAGAAGAGCATGTGGCTCTACCTAGAAATATGCTTAAATATGATTGTCATTTGATTAATTGTCTGAATTATTAGGACTTGAATAGGGATACAAAAAGTCCACTTCAAGTTGATAATCCATATGGTATGTACCACCAAAATCCATAATTTCTTGAGAAAATAAGACACTTCCTTTCAATTTATGTTTATCCTCTGTAATTTCCTGATTTGATTAAGATGCTTTGGCAAAATGAGTTACCTCAATGATATTATTTTTGAGTAGAAAAATGAGGTCCTAAATTTTATTTATCATGCATTGATATTCTTCATGACCAATATTATTACAAAAGGAACAAATGTTAACTCTCTCAGTAGTGTATTCACTTTGTTGAGATGAATTGTCCTTTTTGAAGTTGTTAATTTTAGATCCATTCGTCCCTTCTTTGTCCTTTTTAGTGTTCTTACTCTCTCCTTTAGCATTTTGTTTCTTTTCATTTCCTGCAATTAGAGCTTGTGCCATAGTAGATTTCAAAGTACCCATTTGAATTAACTTTCCTTGCTCCCTTGTAAGATGAGAAATGAACTCATCTAGTGTGGGAATTTTCTAGTAGGTACCAAGGGATCTTTTAGTAAAATGGAAGGTAGAGACAAACAGATAAAATACAGAACCTAGTTTGGAAAGTACATAAAGGATTAATTAATCCTCTTTCTTTTTAGTTTCACAATATTTTAATTAAAAATTCAAAGATTTAAATTTAGTGTATAAGTCCTATAAAGTTGAAAAAATTGAAGGATTAAGACCTGAGAGTTGATTTTCCAACTCATGAATTCTAAGCTCATCAATTGTCCCAAATAGTGTTTTCAGAGCTTACCAAAATTCGTTGGGTGTTTTCAAGTTCTCAACATGAAATACTAATTCAGGAGATAAATTTAAACATAGATTGTCAAATGCTTGGTCACACTTTTTGAAAAAAAATTCTTTGTCCTTAGTTGCGTTAGGTTCTTTTTTTAATTCCTATTGTTACTTATATAAGCCTTTTTTCTTAAGTACCAGAGTGACTTTCAACTTTAAATCATGATAATTGAAAGGAGTTAGGTGTTGTATAGTCACATAAAGACCCATTCTTCTTACATTCTAGAAATGAAGAGCACTTCTTGAGTAAGTGTGAAAAATAGAAACACACAATACCCCCTCGATTATCTTTTGTTTCCTTCTTATTTTGGCAGTTTATAGGAGTGGTTTGCAACCAAACCCATAAAAAAAACTAAAAATGGAACTTTATAATGGTTGTGTGTGTGTGTGTCCATTAGATTTGTATTGAAAAAACATGCACTTTTGCAAAAAAAAATGAGTTAACAAGCAAATAAATTTTTTCCTCTTTACAAAATTGTTCCTCCTCCAAAAACAAATTATGGTACAAAATTTTAACTCCGCCAAAATAAAAAATTGCCAAAAATAAAAATGTATCAAAGTGAAGCCCCCTTAGGTTAGAAATAACCAATGGCTAAAAAGCCTTATGAATAGGGTCTAGTTCCAAATAAGGTCACCCAATCCAATGTGACATCGCCCCTCCTAGTTTCTTATGTCATCAAAAGAGTGCCTTTTTGACATGAATAGTGAGTAAAAGACCTGCATTAAATTTGAAGTTTGTTGGCCTCTCTCAACCTTTTTCAAACCACCGTGGGTTTCAATCCTTTTCAAACTACACAGTCTTGGACGGTTGAAAACGGAATCCCTTTTGGGATTTCAAAAAGAGCACCCATATTGTAGGTCGCAATAGTTTTCAAAAAGATCGTCTATATCATTTACAGCCCGCATAGACAGAGAGGAGATTGGGGGTTTGAAAAAGCCTCTCTTTAGGCCCCGTGCACACTTTGACAAAGTCTTGATTCCACCCTCGTGCATAGTGAGAAAAGGCCTTTCTTTGGCCCTTGCACACTATCATTATAATTGACTATCATCGACACATAGTCATTGGCGTATGGAAAATGGTTTTAAGAAAAACTATTATGAAGGATGTAATATTTGTATGTGTATTATACATAAAGGAAAATTGGGAAATTATTATACATATACTTAATTATTAAAGTTTAATAGGGGGCTTTAACATCATAACATGGATCCTTTTGATATTGACTTCATGTGAGTGTGCCTTGGAGCACACCTTGTACATCTCTACACACTTTTGATCTCGATTTGTCTATTGATTTCTCTTAACAATTAATGGGTAACTATAATGGGTTCTTTGTTCAATGAAGTAGAATATTCTTTTTGAAGACATAAAATATACCTTATTTATCTCTCATATGGAGGATTTATTTAGTGGACCAGTTTGAGGTTCAAGTACTCCTCATCAACAGTTCTATTTGCACTATCAACTTCACAAAGTTTGATCAAACTTTGTGTACACTAGCTAAGTAGTGTCATCTTTTCACTCATGCAGTAAATCTTGATCCATATATCTTGAAGATTTGACAATTCCAGAAAATATGAGTACATCATTAGAAGAGCTTACAACTTCAACATGCTTCAGAGTTCTTCTATTCTTATCTCTTTTTTGGATGATAGTTTTTTCCCACTGGGTTTTCTATCTTTCTCCTTTTATATGAGATATTTAATTGTACATGAGTACCTCACCAGGCTAGTAGCCAGGACCCATTTTTATCTTGTCCTCCTAAGTTATGCTTAAGGGGGGTGTTAGTGTATTTATTTACTTAATTACACTTAGTCTTATTAAGCCTACTTAGTCGTCCACGCTTACTTGACACTTGTTCACACAAGTTGTCATTATTTAGGATTCGTCTAGAGAGATGTCGATTCCATTTTGACACTTGATCCTAGTTTAGTGACATTTTTTATGTCGATAGGCTACCTATTTCTTGATTGTGTGCTAATGGTTTGTTGATGGAATCATTTTGTAAATTGATTTTTGGGTCCCTTTAAAACATGTTTGACCCATGATAAAAAAAAAAACTCAAGTTTATTTATTTTTAGATTAATTTTATTTAACACATGTTGTCTCGTTCATTATGATGTAGACACTTATAAAGATCTCTTTTAATCTTACCCTATATTTTATTCTAAGGTTGTATTCATCCTTTTTTTAGAGATTCATTGTATTCATCTGTACCTAAAATGTTTTATACATCAACATAATTCTCAGGTCATTGGGAAAATTTATCTTACAAGATCTCCACTTGTGATAGATGTTATTCTTGTAGGTGACTTGGGGACTAATGAGATTGAAAAAGTAACTCTAGAATTATATCAATTTTTTAGAAATATTGTAAACATAAATTTATGTGCCTAGGGCCTTATAATATTAACAAGATCCTAGAATTTAGGCAATTTTCTTGGAAATAACGGATGGAACTAACCTACAATGCCAGATGAAATATGATTGGATCAAACACTACCACCAAACTCTAGGATGTTGTTGAATTAAATATAAATTTAAGGTTTAGAATGTGGATGATATTGTCAAGGAAAGAACAAATAGATAGACTTTGGAAAATCATGCCACATCTTTCTGCATTAGACCTCTAGATCTCATGAATAAGAAAATATCATGTAAACTAGGAGCACTAAATATGGATCAGATCTCATCTAATAAGTACAAATAGATTGTAATATATGATCACTTCAAGTAAGTAACGTATAAGGTAAATACTAAAGATATAAATAAATATACAATATATTAAAGGAGATATGTAATGTGAAGATAATAAGGTGATATAAGGGTTTATGATATAATAGACAAATGCAATTAATAAAATTACTTTTTGTCTCAGTCGTATGTGTTGTGTATGTCATTTATATTCTATTAACTAGCTAATAAACTATCTAGATCAAATTCCCCATCTTCCTTAATAGAACTAAGGCTAGTCACTTAGAAGATTATGACATTAGAAACTTGTTGGTACTTAGAACTTTAGTCAATGTCATTGAATTTATTACCAAAAAGGTTTTCATCTTTGATTTATTTTATTTATGAATCCATATTTTGTCAAAAAATAATATGAATTATTTAGGGTATTATTATCTACTCATTCATCAAAATTTTAAATAAATTACAATTTTAGAACCTAGAGTCCATTATACAAATATACAAAAAATTAAGTTTAATTAGTTTTCAAAACATTGACAAGGGAAATGCTCAATTTAGTTAGGATGTTTCCATATTAAAATTAATAGAAAATCATCTATTCATTACAAAATTAATAGAAAATTGAGGCGTAAACTACATGGAGTTATCTAATTTCTGATTGAAGCAATTTTTAAAAACTAAAATAAAATATTAACATTTAGGGGGCCATAGTAAATGTATACTATGTGTTTTTGATAAAAGTAGGACCATTTTTTTATGGATCCTCATTTCAACTACTTAATCTCCACCATTAGGGAAAAAATATTTTAAAAAGTAGATTTCGAGCTTTATAAGTATTATTATTGTTGCATCTTCAAATTTTGAGCATAAATATCATTAATTTCTCATCCTAGATTAGACTTTCCTCCTTTCAAAGAAAATGACCACTTATGGCCCCATTTTAGTTCCCCACCTTTATCTACTTATGGATAAACATTGCCTTTCTAATAATGGTCTAGATTTTTGTAACCATCTAATAGTATCTCTACACAAATCGATAATATCAAATTTTAATTCATTAACTATAATTTAATCGTTTAATTTTCTTTCCTTCTAATTCATATAATAGTGATTTGATCCAACCTTTTCATATCCAATTTAATTTGATTAATAATCATATAATATAATTATTTGAATTAATTCCATTTACTATTTATTCGATTTGATAAAAAAGACTAAACATAGTTATGCTTTGGACTTTATCAAACAAGTTTTCTATGACAATTTAGTTTAATGAATAAGAATAAATAATCAACCATGTTATACTCTATCTTCGTGTTAAATGTCATAATTATAGTCTTTGATTTTATTTTATATTTCAACAATTAACATGGACTTATATTTTAAAGCTAGAAGGAGAAGTTGTTACTCAGTTTTGCATAAGAGCATTTGTTTTCTGAATTTAGTAGCTGGGCATTGATATCAAAAAGGATCCCCATAATATCTACTTCTATATTTCCCATCTCCTAAACAAAACTGAGCATGACCAGTCAACATGTAAATAACCCCTAATTTTATTAAGCTCCATAATAGGCTAGGGTTGATTCCTACGTAAATACCTTATAACTATAAATTATAAAAAACCTTCCAATCCTATAATTAAATGTTGAAGAAATGTTACTATATCTAACATAATAGATTTAATAGATGTGGGGTTAAGAATCCTTTATTGATTTTGTTCTTCCCTTTTTTCCTTTTTTGGCATTCGCAGAAGCCATGGCCCTAGAAATCATAGGAAATTCTATCCCACATACACGGTGTGCCAAGTTCTTTACAATTTCTTTAACATCTCTTCAATAATTCTCCTTCCATTCTTCCCCATCCACTGTTATCTCGACCACACTTGCAACACCATTATCCTCTTCATCATCTTCCAGCAAGCCTTCCTCCCTCATATAGTTTAGCAACCATTATTCTATTTGGCACCCCACCATGTGAGACGAACATTGTAGAAAGACAATGCTACATTGCGTGCTCTCCCATCCCATTTCTAGAAGGTTCAACTATAGGGTCCTAACAATGGGGTATTGCTTCACCACTCCACCCTGGTAGTTGGCCATTTAATATTTTTGTGGCAGTGGCATTATAGAATTTATATCCACATTGTCAAGGAAAACATCAATCTCTCCGTAGAAAGCATGTTCGAATAATACATGACATAGTTTCTTGGCCTTAGCCTTAGAGAACCCAAATACAGTGTCAGTGCTAAGAACATGGAATTGATATTAGTGTTCACCTAGTATCTACCGCAAACCTTTAAAATTTCCTCTACCAAAAAAACCCTATCCACATGGAAAATTATAAGGGGTTGGCCCAATTTTAACACTCCAACCAGCCATTTATAAATTATCTCTCCCCAAAAAGCTATTTAGCGCTTGGTAGGATCCAAAAGCATATGCATGTCCTGTTAGCACCTTTTCTTGTAGAATCAATATACAACAATAAATGCTTGACTCTTTCATTCCCAATTCAGATTCATACAGGTAAAACGCTAATTAAAAAGGATAGAATCCTTCTACACTTTGGGCTCCACAAACCCAGGCTGGTGCACCTTCAACAGATTACTGACTTTCAGCAAATCTAACAGTGGAAAGACTGATTCACTCTTGTATTGAACTACAACTGTTAACAACACATCCTACTGATAAACATTACTAACTAGGAGAAGAACTTAACATGTCAAACCATAATCTTAAGAAAGAAATATTATTAGTAAAATAAGGACATTGATCCTTCTTGTTTTTACAGTACTAGACTTAGGAAGGATAACCTATTGATTCTCTCTTCAAGGAATCACTATGATGAATTGTATTTCTCAATACAATTAGCTAAATATGTATGTTCTTAGATAACAGAAAGTAAAAGATTATTTAATATTTTATTGATTTGATGATAACAACTATGTATCAGAACTTGACCAGTGCCTAATCCCAGGCCATAGAGTCATAATGAGACATACATTTAGCACAGACAATTAATTAGAACACAAGTAAAATTTCAGATAGAATTCCTTATAGACTATCCTCTCACTCTCAAACCCCTGTATCAAATTCCTACATAAAACCCTAACCCTCTGGACTTATTTGCAAGATTTAAACCCTCCTTGAAAGCAACTCACAAATAAAAACACAGTTACCTTATAACTGGTACATTTTAAATGCCTTACAAATTAAACATACAAGAGCTTAATGTAAATGCAAAAAGACATCAATGATATGAGACTGGAAATTCCATTGTATTTTATTAAAAATCTCTTGATTTCAATACATTTCAAATTGATTGAAAACTTAAGACTTAGACACAATTCAAAAACCTGCCTCGCAGTTTTGAATTTACCATCCTTTACAATATATTACAACTTGCTATTTATAGCCAGCAATAGTCATCTTGGAATCCTTAAAGATCAAGGATGCAACGAGCTTCGGATGACTAAGCCAATCTAGAGGACACTAAAAGACAAAATATTCAGTTAATCCTTTGACGATGGAAAGACAAAATCTATTGATAACCGAATTTTATCATCAATCTTCATCTAGTTGGCACCTTTGTCTATTGATATTTAGAATAAATTCATGTAGTTGCAATGAGACTTAGTGACTGCCATTTCAGGCTAACCTACACTAGTCTTTGAGGTAGTTATTCTCCCTGTGCTCAGAGATCACATCCTAGGTGTCTTCTTTACTCTTCATCCATAATGTATAGGTCAACTATTACAGGCTTTTTCTTCTTGGTCTTTGTCAAGACATCCCATGCTGCGACATCTTCTTCCTTTGGCCACTCAAAGCTCTGTATATTCTCAAGCTGGGTCTTTTGTCTTTCCCACCTAGCATTTGTTATACTCTTGACATCGGTGATGAATTTGTTACAATCTGTCTCTTCTTTAGCTACTTCATCCAGAATATTTTTAAACCTTTCCATGTCTAGCTTACCATTGTCAGAGATATATACATCTTTGTTAGGCAGTACATTGTCAAATTCTGCACCCCACAGCCCTAATGGCTTGATTTGATTGTCCTCGGTTATAATGGGAGGTACAAATCTGTTGTAACCTACCCCAAACATATACAACCTAGCTTCAATTTGATTTTCTTTTTCTTTAAAGAAGGATAATGTGGCTCCCATTTTCTCTATTTATGTGCCAACAAGAGTTACTATCTCTTGAAAACCTGACCTTAGTGGTTGCACAAATGCCAACCTCTCAAAAAGTGTTGTCCTTCCAGACCAAGTATCATAATATGGAATTAAAATTGATATAAAGCTATTGACCTCTGCTCGTAAGCTTGACAACTTGCTATAAGCTCCATACACCACATAAATCTTGTCCTTGATTGTGTTTATTCAGTGTTGTAAAATTAAAGTCAAGGCTCCCAAGATAACACTATTCTCTCTTTCAGCAGCTACCTCCCATGTTTTCTCTGTCTGGATTTTTAAATCTTGTACCTCTTTAGGCTCAGCAAGGGCAGGCTCTGGCATATTTAATAGATGTTGAGTAAGTTCAGCTATGAGATTCTCTTGTTCCTTAATCTTTATCAACCCGAACTCTCTATCCTTAACAATATCACTAGTATCACTAGTGAGTTTCTTTAGCTTTTCTAACATTTGGACTCCTTTTGCCTCATTAAGTTGGAAAAAGTGATTTAGTACTTGGGAGATTTCTAATTCCCCTGTATTCTAGACTGACCAAATTATCTTGTTACCTTCCATCTTCTTCTGGATTTTCAACATGGATGGATTCTGATCTTTGGGAGCCAAGATCCACATTGCAAGTGCCTGGGACTTAGGGTTATATCAAAACCCTCTTATCATCTCCCCAACCTGTGTCTCTGATGATAATTTGACATCAGGTTGTTTTCTAATTTTATCAATTATAAAGGCTAAGGACAAATCCCAACCTTCCACTAATAGCACCCCACTGGCCTTAACCAATTGCCTTGCTTGTTCTAAAGTAATTTTCTCAGATTCAGGATCATAATCCTATAGTGTTTGTAGAGCCTCTTGGGTGACTGGATCACCACCTGCCAACTGCAATTGTTTTCCCACCTATTGTTTCTTGTTCTAGATGAGGAAATCCTTGAATTCCTTTCTTTTTATGAAGTTGTCATCCTTTAGGAATTCATCTTGGTGTATTAACCTCTCATCTATACAAGTCCTAAGAGGTATCTCTTCCTCCTCTTCTACATCCTTTTGCAATTTCTTTCCTACCCTAATCTATTTTCTCAGTAAGTGATTGTAGGGCATGTTCCCAGTTATTAAGGTAGCAACTTTGTCTATCCTTTCCTCCTTCTTCTGAGAAGGTTCCCCTATTTCTATTTTCTGTCTCTTGGGTGGGGGTACATTTGTTACTTCCTTCTCAGGGACCTCTGTTAGTTCAATGATATTCTCTCCCTCAGCTACTTTCTCTTCAACAATTGCTTGATTGATTGGAGGAGGGCTCGGTTCATAGTATTCATCATCACTATCATATTCTAACTCAAAATACTCTTCTTGATCCTTCTCCGGAACCACTAGTGCATCTTCTAACTGATTGCAAAGGAGAGTGTGAGAATTGATCATGGCTTCTAGCCTCTTCAAAAAAGGTATATTAGGGAAGAATCCCCCAAATTTTAGGCCTTTTCTCTTGACCTTCCTTTCTAGCTCCATAATTTCATTAAAATTTATAGCTCTCCTATCCACCTCCTCATCGTCCAACATATTTCTTATCAAATCTTCTTCCATGCACTCTTCACGGTCTTTAGTGTAGGGGATGTTTTGTGTCAGCAACTTTTTGGCACTAAGGATGAAGATTTATGTGTCAACATATCTATACAAGGCCACATTCATCCTGTAGTGATTCATCTGATTATTGACAAGGTCTAATGCCCCTTTTCCAATAGTAAAATTATAGATCCTTAATTGCCTAGGGGTAAAAGTACCCTTTCTCTGTGGTGCAAGATGCTCCTTATCTGTCAAAATGAGCTACCATATGAATTCCATTACAGCTATTCTTGGTGGCACATGGAATGGAAATACATGTGGAGGGTGGGTACAACCATACACCCTCATTAGTGTGAAGTTCTTCTCATAGTAGAAGTCTCCACAATTATGGTCTCTTGGCCATTTGTCAAGATACTGGTAGGGTCTGAGTAGTTGAACTATCTTGATTGGCAGCCTGGTCTTATTTACACCTAGGCACTAAAGGATTGGATAAATTATCCAATTCTCAAAGGCACAAAAATCCTGCTCTTTGGAGGTGTATTTCAACACTCTTAGCCAGAATTGAACAGGGTTATAGTGGTTGTGACGCAACCTTTATGGCTATAGAGATTGACAGTTCATGAGCGGGTAATTGTAGTATAGGATCAAGTGCATTAGAATTGAATAATGCATGAATTTGGGATGAGCCTCCTTTTTTTGTATCTCTATGAATCCCTGGTGCATTTGGTCTATGATATATTGAACGTAATCATAGTTGGAGGTGGTATGGAGGCTCTTTATGTCCATCACCATCATTAGAATATTTGAAGTAATTCTATTTGCTCCTGCATCCTTTCTGAATACTCTCCATGGTGCATATGATATGTATTATATGTAGAAATTCAAGTCCTTGTAGAAATATGGGGCTGCTCCTAGCATGGCTGTTGTGTAGGTTTTCATCTTCTTAGGAGCGTGATGTTCCTTGATCAATTTGGTAGCAATGCTAGACTCTCTAGTATACCTATTCTCTAGGCTCTTTAGATTTATCTTAGTAGTCATAGGGTAGTACACATTGAAGGCCTTCATGAAAGAATTTTGGTCCAAGGTAAGTAAGACTTTTCCATCATCGCTCTTAATCATTTTGGTCAAGGTATCATACCTACTGGCCAATTCTAGAATGAAATTAACATCTACAAAGATGTCAGGGACTATTGACCTGGCTAATCCAGTGTTCCAAGGGTTTGAAATTGGAATAGGCTCATCACTATTGTTGAAAAAGTAATTAAATAATGAATACCCTAAGGATCCTGGGGTTTTTGCATCTCTAATATATGATAGGTCATCAACTAAAACATCGGCACTAACCTTTCTGTTTTGGCTTGAGCCTGGTAGCAATTTGAGAAATTCATTTGAATAATTTATCTTCCCCTTTGTGTCATCTTCAGCATCATCACTTCTTCCACTAGTGGACTCCACACTCAGGGCTTGACTCATTTTTTCCTTTCTGTGTTGTTCACACCTTCCTTCACCAATATTGAAACAAATTTTCTCAAAACCCTCACCACCAACTATTAATTACCCTCAAATTTGCAATCCTGAGAACCAAAGACACCGTTAATCATAATCCCTGCTAAATTCAAAATCAGGAAATCACTTCTCTGAATCACTTGCTGCTGGAGATCTCACTCTTCTAAGAAAATACTGAATTCCTTAAAATTTCTTTGCTCGGAAAATCCAGAAGCTGGTAAGAATGCAATGGTTACAAACATACATACTTATACCTGAGAGATTAATGCAGATGTCTCTTCAAACTGGTAAAATTGCAATTCAGTCACTTCCACCATTAGTTTACGCACTGTCACATCAATTTCTAGTTCTAGCCATGGCATTCAACATAACAAGTAATCAATTTTTGATGAGTGATTTTTCTTATAAAAACCTTATAAAATTTGAAAACAAATACAAGTAAGATCTGATTAGCTACATTAAATCAAATTACGGCTACTTTTCCATCTGTCAAAATCTCTAAAATCTTATTGGTCAACAACTGTCCACCATGGCGTCGCATAAAAGTGTTCTTTTAACTCAGGTTTTACTTTTGGCGACTTAGAGACTAAGTAGTCTCCTTGTCGCTTGATATACTTTCTAACTCTAGTTTGTTACTGAGACTTAGCAACTACCATTAGATAAATCTTTAGATCAATGGTTGTCTTTGTGTCGCCTAATCTTTTAGCTTAACCCTTCCTTTTATGGAGACAATGTGACTAAGCCTTCACTTAACCTTTCTTCAACCTTGGGTCACATCTAGAGAATTGGCGGCTGATACATCTCTATGTCACTGAACCAAATCTCTGACTCACAGTTTATCCGGAGACTTGGCAACAAAAGGCTTTAGTCTCTTTATTGCTTGATTTTTTCACTTTTATGATTTCCATCTAGAGACACCGTGACTGTCGTTGATCTTCACTTTCTTTGCATCTAATAGTTGTCGCTAAGTCTCCTGATCTTCATATCAAACCCTAACTTTTCATGAGACTTCACGACTGATGGACATGTGTCTTACTTTTATTTTGTCTCTTGATCACCAAATAATATTTGACTTTTCAACTTTATACCGTAACCACACGACTACTTTTGATCTGGCCTCCATCTTGTGGTTGTCACTAAATCTCTTGATTATTAACTTAACTCATCTTTCTTCTTGTGATTGCGCGACAACACTATTATCCAAACTTACATTCAACCTAGGGTTTTTTAGAGACTTGGTGACTATTAAAACTCCATGTCGCTTGATCTTTTCCAAACTGCAGGGTTAATCTAGAGACTTCCCGACTACCATTAGATCTAATCTCTGATCAACGGTTGTCACTGAATCTCCTGATCTTTTACTTAACTCACATTTTATTTTGAGACTTAGCGACAATGGTGAAATCTTAATCCTTTAACTCAACTTATAACCCTGGGTTGCATCTAGAGATAACGCGACTGAGTAAACTCAAAGTTGTCATATGAAATCACTAAATCTGATCTCATCAAGAGATAACTCAGCCATCGTTAGATCATAATAGAGATCAATGGTCTGCGCTAAGTCTCATGATCCTCTGAAGCACATTCCTTTTATTAGGAGACTATGCGACCAAAGCTTATCACCAAGTCTCTAGATTACAAGGAATGTTCGCTTTTCCACATGAGACTAAGCGACTGAATAACTAGGAAATGCAAATTTTTAGGACTTAAGTGCCAAAAAGTAACTACAAAATAGAACCCGTTTAGGAAAATTAGGGCTTTTTTGCATTTTTGCATGGAAATAACCTAAGGACTTAGGGTTTTTTGGCATTTTCAACAAGGTTAATGGCTAAAAAAATATTTGTAGAGGTACAGGGACAATTTCAACCATGATTTTAAGACCTTCGAGCATAGTTATGACAAGAAAATTCAAAATTTTACAAGGCAAACTCAAGAACAGGAAAAACAACCAACAATGGTTCTATTTGAGGATGTGTAAACGCAAATTTATATCAAGAACCACATATCTCTGGGGAAGCAGACCAAAACTAGACTAACCTATTACTGAAATAAACACACAATTGGAAAGGAAACACACCTGTACATATGATACAACATTACTATGCATGGAAAAAAGGATCTAATTGAAGAAATTTTTTAGTGATTATCCATGCACTGGCAATTCCTGTTCTTCATCATCCATACTCTTGAGGAAATATGAATCCTTTCCAAAAAGTTGTGAGATGATAAAAGGCCCCAGCCACAATGACTCAAATTTTTTATGCTTGCCTTTGCCTTCAGCCTTGGTATTCTATTGCAACACAAATCACCAGGCTGGAACTTCCTTTCATTTGCCCTTTTGTCAAAAAGGTACTTCATTTTTTGCTGCAATTTGATATTTTCCCTCTGGATTTCTCTCTTTATTTCATCCAACTCTACCAATTGAACCATTCTTTCTTCCATAGGTTCAGAGACTTCAATCTATTCATCTTGGATAAATTTATAAATTGGAAGCAAATTATTGATAGGCATCCTTGATTGAACACCATATACAACCTCAAAGGGAGATTTTCTAGTAGCCTTTTTGACAGTGATTCTGTCTTCCCAAAGGGCAAGTTTTAACTTTATATGCCAGGCTCTTTTGTTACCTTACAAGGTCTTTTTCAAAATTTTCAAGAGATTCTTATTGCCAGATTATGCCTGACCATTGGCTTGTGGATGGTATGGGGATGAGTAAGACATAACAATTCCCATATTAGAGTAGAAATCAGTAAATTGTTATGACCTAAAACACATGGCATTATCCATTACCAACTTGATGGGAACACCAAATATTGTGATCACATTGTCCATAAAAAAATCAATGACCACTATGCTTGTTGCTCTTTTGGTTGTAATTGCCTCTACCAATTTTGTAAAATAATCAGTCGCTAATAGAATCCAACTATGACATCCACTTGATTTCTCAACAAACTCTCTGATGAAATCCACTCCCCACATTGCAAAGGGGGCCTCTACCACTATAGGATTCAATAATAAATCTCCTAAAAACTTTATTTTTCTTGAGAATCTGTGACATGGCTCACATTTTATGACAAAAGTATAAGCATCTTGGAACAAGAAAGGCCAATAGTACCCAGCTCTTAGAATTTTATGAGCCATTGATCTGGCAGAATAATGCCCTCCACACATTCCAGCATCCATTTCACTTAAAATCATCTCTGAAATTACTTTGTCAAGACACAACAACAAGATCCCATCTCTATTTTTCCAAAACAAATCATGATGCAACAAGACATATTTATAAGCCTATAATCTCAAACTCCTTTGGTTATCACTTAGGTTATTTGGACATTGAGCATTTTTCAAAAAATATACAATATTAGTATACCAGGGTTGCATTTCAATACTTGCTAGGCAATTTCCACTTGTATCAACATTGTTGACCTGAACTAGGTCCAAATTCTCTTCTTTCATCAGTTTTGCCAATCCTAACCCTCTCACCAGTTTTGTGATGTGGATTTCCAGATCAAATTCCTGAACCTTATTTATCCACTTGCATCTCTTCCCTGTTACCTCATTTTGGACAAATATATCTTTGACAACAACATGTTGAACATATGCATTTACCTTTGAAAATACAAGATAAGACCTAAAACCCTTGACTGCTTTCACCAAGGCATAAGCTTTCTATTCCATCAATTGATAGTTTAGCTCAGCTGACTGTAAAGATTTTCTGAAAAAGGCTATTGGATGTTCAAATCCCTCATCATCTTCCTGCAATAGAACTGCAGCAATAGTATGGAAAGAAGTAAAAGTGAATAAAGAAAAGGGTTTGGTATAATCAGGGGACACTAGGACAGGTGCTTCTTGGATGGCTTGTTTTATTTTTTCAAAGGCTGACTGTGACTCTTGATTTCATTCAAATTTTACATAACTTTTCAGCAATTTGACAATGTGCTTGAACAGTTCTACAAAATTGGCAATGAATCTCCTAACAAAATTGATTTTCCCTAGAAATGATTGTATACCTTTCAAATTTTTAGGAGCAATTACCTTCTGAATAACCTCAATTCTTTCAGGATATATTCTTACCGCCTCCTTTGACACTATATGGCCCAGAAGTTTCCCTTCAGTAACAACAAAGTGGCACTTTTTTGGGTTCAAAGACACCCCGTATTCCAATGCTTTTATCATCACTTTCTCCAAGTGGTTACAATGATATTTTCCATTTTCTAAAAAGTTGTTAAATCATCTTGGTATACTACTATTAGAACATCTATGAGATCTTTGAAAGCCACATCCATGGCCCTTTTAAAAGTTGCACCAGCATTTTTAAAACCAAATGGCATGCGAGCATACACATAAGTGCCCCAAGGAGTAGTAAATGTTGTCTTGAGTTATTCAGACTCTTTGACCAACACTTGATTGTATCCTAAGAACCCATCCATCATAGACAATAAATCACATCCAGTGACTTTATGCAACATAGACTCCATATTGGGTGGTGCATAGTTATCTTTTAATGAGGCCACATTCAGGTTTCTGAAATCAACACACAATCTTATGTCCCTATTCTTCTTTCTCACAGGGACCAAGTTAGAAACCCAAGATGAATGTCTTATAGGCTGAATTATGCCCACATCTCTCAACTTCATAAATTCCATATGCATTTTAGCAGCCAACAGTGGATTAATGGGCCTTTGTTTTTTTCTAAATGGTTTTACACCTTATTTCAAAGGGATTTCATGCTAGAACAAGTCTTTTCTATAAGCTTTCAAATCCTCATAGGACCAGGCAAATAGATATTTATACATTTTTAGCAGTTTTATCAGATTCAGTCTCACATTGCTATCCATTTTTTTTCCAATATAGACTAACTGAGGAGATGTTTCAGATCCCAGGTTAACTTGTTCTAAATCTCCTACCTTTGCATTGGATTTCTGGGTCATATAATTGTCATTTATAATGAACATGATTTCCAACTCAACCAACCCCTTGGGAATGCTATTAGTAGCCAGTTGGATAACTTCTTGGTCAAAGATATATTCCTGATGTAAGTGTTCCAATGGATTTGCTTGCACAATCTACTAAGAATATTTTATTTGTCTTCTTCAAGGATCCTAATCTCCTCTAGGTCCTTATTAAGCTTAGATCATTAACTAATTCCTAACCCTACTCTACTCTAACATCCTTGATTCATTTTTAGGGGTATCCATCAACATGTAGACATCACATTTTATGAATTTGGAATCGATCTTGAGGGATCTCTTCACTTTTTGCAATCAAGTTCACACTTTTGGCATAAGGAGGCCTAATTCCTTGTAGCCTTTTCCAGGGTGTTTTTCCCAATTAAGTTCAAACTTTCCCAAAGAACTTGAAATTATAAGACCATATCCAGATACCCTTTATCACCTTACAAGAAATTTTTAAGTTTTTAAGTTAACTATCCCTCCATACATAAGGTTTCTACAAACTAGGTCTTATAGGGCTAATAGGCCTAAAAACTAGAACAGTTTGCAACACTATGCTAAACTTGCCCAAAACTTGTCTCCATTGATTGGTATGAACTCGACCAACTCAGTATGTCAATGTAACACAAAACCCTAACTTATCATGTACTTTAGACCGTACATTTCTATCTTCCCCTGCATATGAATGCTCACTATTTCTCCACCAAACCACTAACCGGACAGTGCTTGCTCGCCTAGGGATTGGTTCTAAAAATAGCTACTTTCCTTTCTCTAACTCCTACCTCCACAAATATGTACACTAATAACTCCCCTAACATTTCCATCTACCCTTGGAAGTTTCCCATGGTTAGATTTCATGGGGGATTCATATCTAGACTGATTGGTCAGTAAAGGACCAGTGAACTACCTAAAACACAAAATGATTTAAACTAGACCTTATAATACCTCAAGGAAACTTGGTCACTGAATGAGAAACATTCCAAACAATCCTAAGAAAACAAAACAATCATTACTTCGAATCTTTCAATCCATAAAGTATGACTGTCACAAGGAAATGCTTGGGATTTCTGAAAACACAAAATTGCAGACTGTATTACTCTTCTCCAAATGTTACAATGAATACTCTAACTACATGATTTGAGTCTCTCATACACTAGATTCCTTCTTCAACCATTGTAGGGCCTTGTTGGTCGATTTCCCACTCCTAGAATTAAGGAGAATCTGATGTAACCATATTGCATGCAACATTTGCAATTATTTCAAATGTTTTTATGACAACAAAATAGCAACTTTTGGCATCTTTTCAATTATGCCTCCTTCCTATATTTTAGGAAATCTATCCTCTCTATTTCAAGGATCCAAGATCATTAAAGACCCTATGTCATCTCTATGTCCTCATTTATGAGATTAGGACACATTCAAAACTCCAATCCATCAACTAACAACTAAGCCTAAGAATTTGAAAACTACAAACAATTGCTATTGATGTGACCTTAGTCCTAATGACTAACTCACTTAGCCTACATTGCTAATACCTCCTAAGGTCGAAATACAACTAACTTATCTTCACTTGGCTAATGTCAAGTACAAGCCAAAATGAACAAACATGGAGGCTAGCCTATGTGCTACTACACCATCCTCCCCAAAACAAAAAGATCAATCCACCCTTAGATTGATGATGCTTGGATCAATACCTAGCTTCTTGAACTCTAATTCTTTGACCCACACTACATCTACATTTGTTTGATCATATCTTTTGATCAAGTGCTCTTTATACTCTTTGGTTCTAGTCCTCTTGTAGATTCTTGTATCCAGTATGTTGTCAGCTCCCGTGACAGTATCAGATGGTAATTGTAGCTCCTCCACATCTCTGATGACTTCTTGAACACTATGATCCAAGTCTTTCTTTGGTCCTTTGTAATGGACTAAGTCTGCAATCTTGAAGATAGGTGATAGTCCATTGTCTTCTGGGAGTTCTACTTTGAAAGAATTATCACCATACTTAGCCAAGATAGGACAAGGGCCTATCCTTCTCATCTGCAACTTGTGAGGGACTCCCTTCTACAATATTGATTTATTGAGATGTACCATTACCATGCCACCAACATTAAACTCAACTGTCCTCCTACTTTCATCAACCTTTGCCTTATGTTTCAAGGTGTTCTCTGTCAAGGATTTCTAGACTGTATCATGTATCTCTTGCATGGATTGAGAAAAATCATCTGCATATCCACTTTCTTTCACTCCATCCTTCAAGTCTCTCAACTCATAGAATCTTGTAATATGTAATCCATACACTACCTCAAAGGGGCTCTTCCCTATTGACCTATTGATGGTGGCATTGTAGGCATACTCAACATGTCCAATCAATTGATCCCATTGCTGTCCATACTCCTTTGTCAAGCATCTCAGTAGATTTCCAAGGCTTCTATTCACCACTTCGGTCTGTCCATCAGTTTGAGGATGGTAGGCAGATCCAAAGGATAAATTAGTGCCTAGTCTTTGCCAAAGAGTCTTCCAAAAATGACTCATAAATTTGGTGTCTCTATCAAACACAATTCTCTAAGGTAACCCATGGATTATTACTATCTCTTTGAAGAATAGAGATGCTATTTGGCTGGCATCATTAGTGGTCTTGTATGGCACAAAGTGAGCCATTTTGCTAAACCTATCCACAACTACATACACACTATCCACGCCTTGTCTTCTTTTGGGTAACCCAACTACAAAATCCATGGTTAAGCAATCCCATGGTCTAGAAGGAATTGGTAGGGGCTTGTAAGATAAGAAAAATGGGATGATGTTGTTAAAATGTAATAGATAAGGTATAGAAATGATTGATTTGATTTATAGATTGTTTGTGAATTGATTATCTTGAAATGTAAGGTGTTAATGTGTAGATTGTTCTTTGAATTACCTAGATT
>MU224977.1:1745397-1775589 GCA_018584345.1 Thuja plicata | reverse complement strand
CATCATGAGATGAGTGAGAAGAGTTATGCTCCATGGAAGGATTGGAATCATGAGTTATTAAATTTTCATCTGGGATCCTAAGGAAAGGAGAGGAAGACTCAGGATCAAAGGAACCCATAAGTCTACGACATCTTCTAACCGGGATACTATAAGTAGGACTAGATGTGATAAAGCTCATACACCAATACAATGCCAATGAACTAACACAAAATTTTGATCTATTGAATTGAAATGTAATTTGAAAGAAAATGCAGGATCTAGCATAAACAATGTAAATCTAAAACCAAAAAGAAAGAGTTGTCTATCGCAGGTTCACCAAAATGTAAGATAAGAAAAAATGGGTTGTTAAAATGTAATAGATAAGGTATAGAAATGATTGATTTGATTTATAGATTGTTTGTGAATTGATTATCTTTAAATGTAAGGTGTTAATGTGTAGATTGTTCTTTGAATTACCTAGATTGTATTGGATTCTTTTAACCTTGATTGAATTGAAATGATTATGTATTGCAATTGTGATTATGGAGAAGATAAGATGTTCCTTTTCAATTCCCAAATGCACAAATGGGAGATCCAAGTTGATCAACCCAAGAGAAGGGTTAATGCACAAATGAATCAACTATTTGGAAAGGAGAATAACAAAGGAGATACCTTAAATTCTATAATTTATATAAATAGAAATGATATATGACTGTAATTGAAAAGATCTAAGAAATGCACTAACCTTGAAATATTGCAGATCAAAGAATGTTGTTTTCTAAGGTCTGTAGACTGTTTCTGGAAAAACTGACAGTTGATACTGAACCGAAATGCAGAGATGAACAAAACCTAGAAATCATTTTCTGTTTTGATGTCATCTTATGAAAAAGGTTGACCTTGACCCACAAATGTCAGCCCTGACTCAATAATGTCAACCCTGACCTGCACAGATCCGAAAGTGACTTTGTTCGTGGATCCTGAAAGTTTGCAGAAAAGGGTATCCAGATCTGGGTTTAAATCCACTATTCTATACCCGTACCTACAAGAAAAAGGAGATTGTTTTGTTGTGGGGGAGGGGTTTTCCTTGGTCAAACCCCAGTTTTTGAATTAACCTCAAATATATGTAATTGAAATTGTAGAAATATACAAAGTAAATGCGTAAATTCACCTTGCTTGAAAAAGTCCTTGTGGAGGATTCGAATCCTTGAATCCACAAGTACGCTTCAAATGTAGAATGTAGAAAGGTAGGATGTCTTCAATCTCTTGCTTGTGAATCTCCAACACCATGTCTTGAATGGGTTCTTGAATTGGGAAAAGGCTTGGAAGAAGATGGATGGAGAGATCACCAAAAGGGTACCTTGTAGCTTCAATCCTTCAATGGCCTCCAATGGATCTCCTTCATGAAAATGGATACTTGAATGGATGAATGCTTGCTTGAAATATTTCTTTATTTCTTTCTTGACCTTCACTTGATGATGCTTGATCTCAATTAGGAATGCTTGATGCTTGATTAGAAGACTTAGGTCACTTGATGATGGTTTTTTAGAAAATGAGAGAGAGCTTCCCTTTTATATGAAATTAGGCCACAATCTTCCAAGGAGGCCTACATAGGAGAATTAAACCCCATTAAAGCCTTTACAACTAGGAGAGGACCTATATTAAATATAATTTCAGAATCAACGCTTCGGAACCCGAAATAGCCGACCCTGGAGTGGGAAATACTTTTTGCAAAGGCCGACCTCCTGAAACTGTAAGACCCCACGATCTAAAACCTGGGTGAAGGTTGAGGTCCACACTGACCTAGGTTAGGGTTGAGGTCAACATAGACCTAAAATGTCAACCTTGACCCTGAAGCCCAGAATCACTAGTCTGCCATCCAGAATGTAGAAATCAGGCCAAACAAGAGTGGAAAGAGGAATAGAATAGGGAGGAAGCCATGTCAAGATCAGGAACCCATTCAAGGTGCTTGTCATGACCCCAGACCACTTAATCAGAAGGCTAAACATGTCTATAATGGAAGTGCTTCCATTTTCTGACTATACATGGATGATAAAGGCCAGCATTTGATGAAGTACCCTTGGCTCTTGGACACACAATACAACTCTCTACATACCTCTTGACATGAATATTCATCCTCGGCCAATAGTAGAACCTTTGAACTAGTTCTTGTGTCTTTGTGATCCCAAAGAGATCACTTAATGCACCATTGTGCTTCTCTTGAATCATGTTCTCCCTAATGGAACCTCTAGGGACACATAGTTTATTGCCTTTATACAAAAGGTTACTTTGCATAGTATATTCAGCATACTCACTATGGAGATGGTTCTTATATTCAACACATACCTTGTAAATGTTTGCAAATTCCTCATCTTCAGCATATAGATCCTTGAAGTGATCTATTCCCATGCTCTTCAACTGAATCTCTTGGATGGTAAGAGCTCTTCTTGACAATGCATCAACAACTTTGTTTAGGACATGTTTCTTATGTTTGATGTAAAAAGGTGTAAGCTTGTAGGTACTCAACCCACTTCATGTGCTTGTGGCTCAACTTCTCTTGAGAATTTAGAGAACTTAAGGCTTGATTATCTGAATAAACAATGAACTCCTTGGGAAGCAAGTAATGCCTCCAATTTCTCAAGGCTTGAACCAATGCATACAACTCAAGGTCATAAGAAGAATACTTCTTCTTTGCTTCACTCAACTTCTCAGAGTGAAATGCTACTGGTCTACCCTCTTGGCTTAGGACAGCCCCAATAGCTATGTTGCTTGCATCACATTCAATTGTGGAAAGCTTCTTAAAGCTTGGTAAGACTAACACTAGCTGGGTAGCAATCTTTTCCTTCAGCAACTCAAATATCTTGTTGGCTTGTTCATTCCACATGAACTTGGTCTTCATTCCTCCTTTGATCGTATCCAACATTGGAGCACAAATAGCCCTAAATTGCCTTATAAACTTCCTATAATACTAAGCAAGGCCATGAAAAATCCTTACCTCTATTTCTGTCCTTGGAGTGGGCCAATTCATAATGGCTTCTACCATACTCTTGTCCACTTTCAGATTACCATGAGATAGAACAAATCCTAGGTACACTAGCTCTGTTTTGATTAACTAACATTTCTCCAAGTTAATCATTAATTTCTCTTCATGTAGACTCTTAAGTACTAATTCCACATGCTTGAGGTGTTCCTCTCTTGTCTTACTAAAGATGAGTATATCAACCAAGTATACCACTACAAACTTGCCAATGTGGTCTTTATGTGCTTCATTCATCAACCTCATAAAAGTTGATGGATCATTTGATAAGCCAAATGGAATGACTAGCCATTCATACAGCCCTTTAGTGGTCTTGAAGGCTGTCTTCCTTTCATCTCCTTTATTCACCCTTATTTGGTGATAGCCATGTTAGAGTTGTCTCATTTTTTTGGTGCACTTTGGGAAAAAAATGACCTCATGCTTGCGTTCGGAAGGCCCAAAAACCCCAGAATCCATATAAAACATGATCTATTTGGTCTCCGAGGCATCTGGGAGAAATTTTTTATGGAAAGAGGGTCGTACGAACTTGGCACACTTTTCGAGGTGTGAGACATTGAGATTTGAGTGCAGAAGGTATGAAGGTGTTTTTTTTCTACATAAGTGGTTTTCAGTGCTTAGTGGGCAATTTTCGGTGCCGCAAGGGGTTTTTTCAGAAATTTTCAAAATTTTGGCGTTTTCAGAAATTTTTGAGAAATTTTTGGAGCTTTTTTGACCCTCCCTCACTATTTTTGCTCTATCTGGAGCATACAGGGGTATTTTTTTGACTTCTTTATATCGTCAGAAATCTCTTTCCAATCTCTTTCTGATGATGGAGGTTGGGGTTCTGGGTTCTATAGTTTTGACAATGTTTTTTTCTATCAAAGTTTGATGTTTGGTTTTGCCTTCCGGGAGCCATATCTTGCTTATCCGTACTTCATTTTTGGTAAACCAGATATCGTCGAAAAGCTGGTTCAGTGAGATATTTTTAGTTGCAAGGGTCTTTTTTCTAGATTTTGCTCTAGGTTCTCTCTCCTCTGAGTCTTTCTCTTTCGCACTCTGGCGGATTACTTGGGTTCTATAGGTCCTGGGATCTCTTCTTCTGATCTTCTGGCTCACTCTTCTTTCTGACTTCTGAGCACTATATGCTTCTCTTCTGTAGTATTTTCTTTTCTATAAATGCACTGAGATAAAGTGCCTACTTTTGCATATCTAGGATTTCGAGCACCTTGTGTGTTTTTTGTACTCGCACTCATTTATAAAGTGCCATGGGGGGTTATGATGTTTTTCTATTTTGTGATCATCCACCTTTGTCAAGTGAGTGTACCTTCCACAACATTATCCCATGCTGTGTGTCGGTGACACCGCCCTTTATCTTGTGCTTGTACTTTTATTGCACTATTGGTGTTCCTGATTCTTCTTTCTGCAGATGTTTCTGGCATTGCATTTCAGTGTTCCTGTCACCCCTCTCCCTATTTAGCATTATGGGGGAGGATTCTCCTATTGGTTCTATTACTTCTCAGGTTTGATTGATCAGCTCTTTAGACTTTGTCTCCTCTACCTAGTCATGCACTTTTTTATTGGGGGTTCCAGCAGTTACTTCTGACAGTGTTTACAACCTCATGCTTCAGAGATGCTTCTTGCTCTTTCTTGTAACTTTCTTTGGAACTTTCCCTAGATTGGAGGCTTATTTTCCTTCATCTAGTTTATTTCTTGTACTTGGGTACCTAATCAGGCCTATTTGTTGGGACCCATAGTTCCTTTCATGCATTTTGTTTACATGGATCTTTTAGTCTTTAGCTGTTTAGCTTCTCCCTAAGTTACACTTAAGGGGGTGTGTTAGAGTTGTCATATTATAGCTAATAATTTATTTATTTAATTATTAGTCTATTATACTCTACACTTAAGTTAAACTTAGGCATCTTATTCTTTAGGGTTTTCACCTTTAGGGTTTCGTGATTCCTTTTATAAGGATTCACCTCTTTCTTTTTCATAAGGAGTTTTTTCACATCTCATTGTAATCTTGAAACATATTGTTAAAATATTATTTTCTCATGCATATGATGTCTCCTCTAGCTTTTTGGCCTCCATATATTCTTCCTGTCTTTTTTTCTTTACTTCTTCCATGTAACAGGTTATGCATGCAGGTGTTCTTGGGAGAATAGGGTTTTTCCTATTCTAACAAGCCAATTTTTAAATCTATCTCGGTGAAGTACCTTGCACCTCCTAGACAATCCATCAAGTCTTCTATCCTAGGGATAGGGAACCTATATCTGATAGTGATCCTATTTATGGCTCTGGAGTCAGTACATAATCTCCAAGTACCTCCTTTCTTAGGGGCTAGGACTGTGGGTACAACACAAGGACTAATACTCTTCCTTATAAGACCTTTTTCTAGTAACTCTTGAATTTTCCTATCTATTTCCTCATTTTGTTGAGGTTTCATCTTGTAGGATTCCTTATTGGGTAGGGTAGCTCCAAAAATGAGGTCAATCTTATGGCTTATGGGTCTTATAGGGGTAAGATTGATGGTTGTCCATCACTTACAATGCCTTCATACTTCTGCAACATTTCTTGTATCTCTTGTGGAAACTCTGTCCTCTTCACTGTTTTGTCTTCCTCTTGCTTGGGCTTCAACACTAGAGAAAAACCAACTCCTTCTCCTTCCTAAATGGCCTCCAAGAACTCTTTCTCACTCACCATCAGTACATTGGGACTAGCTGTCTTCACTTCTACATCTTCTAACAATGACTGAATTTTGAAAGTCATGTTATCCTTCTTGAAAGTATAGGAGTTCTTCACTCCATCATGGATAGCTTGGCAGTCAAATTTCCATATCCTACCTAGGAGCAAGTGGCATGCATCCATGGGTAGCACATCACATAGTACCATGTCCTTATATCTCCCTATAGAGAACTCTACCCATGCTTTCTCATTCACTAAGACATGTTGTCCCTTATTGAGCCATGTTACCTTGTAAGGATGGGTATGGGGTATCCTTGTCATGCCTAACTTGCTGACTGCCTCCTCTGATACAATATTATCAGTAGACCTTGAGTCTATGATAACCCTACATACTTTACCCATCACCTTACATTTGATCCTAAATAAAGACCTCCTTTGGCTTGGCTCCTCCTTGATTGGCTCGTTGATCAATGTTCTCCTCATCATGGGGTTCTCACCTTCCTCTGAGTTTAATGGCACCTCAAGGTGTTTATAAGCTTCACTTGTGTCTTCTTGGACTAGATTAGTCCTCTTGTTACCTCCTTGAGATGTACTACTCTTCTCTGGACACCTATAGGCTGGGTGTCCCATTTGGTTACAATGGTAACATTTCATATTGGCAAAGTAATTGCCTTTTCCTTGTCCACCACTTCTACCTCTGAAATTGGAGTTCCTTCCTCTACCACCTCTACTGGAACTTGCCTCTTGGTGCTCATTGTATTTGACTTCTCCTTGTGTGCTTGATTCTGAACTCCTTCCACCATATCCACCTCTTTGTCCTCTACTATCTCTTCCTCTACCTCTTCCTTTATAACTTTTTTCTTGCTTCCTCTTGCCTTTTTCTTCTATCTTCAAGGACATTTTATAGCATTGGTAGATGGTTTTGAAGTTCACTAGACTCATGTCTTCTTGAATAGACCATTTAAGTCCATTCATATACCTAGCTAGCTTGATGCTTTCATCTTCAACCACTTGTGACAGTAGGCACAACTTTTGGAACTCTTCAGTGTACTCTTGGACATATAAGTCTTTTTGTCTGAGATTATGTCTCCTCCTATGTAGCTGCACTTCATAATCATTAGGAAAAAAATGTTAGCTTCATCGTAGTCACCATTCCCTTCCATTTGGCTATAGGACTCTTTCCTTCTTTCTCTCTTTCATTTTGAACAAACTTCCACCATGTGAGAGATGAACCTCTCAATCTTGACTTGGCCACATTCACTTTTTTGGCCTCTATGATACCATCACATTCAAAATGGTTCTCTATGTTGTCTATCCAATCCACTACTGAATCTGGATCCATTTGTCCACTAAATAGTGGCACACCCTCCAAAGCTTTACCACTCAAAGCCTTCAATTCCTTCAAGAAGGGTTCCTTGTCACTGATAGGGTCAGGAGTTGGAGCTTCTTCTTTGATATCCACTCCTTTCTCCCTTGCTTCTTATTCTTCTTTTTGGTCAATCTTATCCTTCATCTTCTCATCTTTGTCTTGGACTTCTCCCAAGAGTTGCTCCATTTGAGACAATCTTTCTCTTAATGACTTGTTGTATTCTTCTTGTTCTTCCACCTTTTTGGCTTCCTCAACATTAGTCACCATGACTTTTTCTTTTGTTTATCCTCTAGGTGTATTCTCTCCCACTGATTCAGTAAGATGAAACATCCACCACAAGCCTAATCTTTAATCAAGCTCTGATACCAATATGATGTAAGTGTTCCAATGGATTCGCTTGCACAATCTACTAAGAAGATTTCATATCTTCTTCAAGGATCCTAATCTCCTCTAGGTCCTTATTAGGATTAGATCATTAACTAATTCCTAATCTTACTCTTCTCTAAGAGTCTCCACTTGTGCTTCACCCTTTTGGCATAAGGAGGCCTAATTCCTTATAGCCTTTTCCAGGGTGTTTCTCCCAATTAACTTCAAACTTTCCCAAAGAACTTGAAAATATAATACCATATCCAGATACTCTTTATCACCTTACAAGAAATTTTTAAGGTTTTAAGTTTAGTAGCCCTCTGTACATAGGGTTCCTACAAACTAGGTCTTATAGGGATAATAGGCCTAAAAATTGGGACAGTCTGCAACACTATGCTAAACTTGTCCAAAACTTGTCTCCATTGATTGGTATGAACTCAAACAACTTAGTATGTCAAGGTAACACAAAAACCTAACTTATCATGTACTTAGACCGTACAGTTATATCTTCCCCTGCATATGAATGCTCACTATTTCTCCAGCAAACCACTTACCGGATAGTGCTTGCTCGCCTAGGGCTTGGTTCTAAAAATAGCTACTTGCCTTTCTCTGACTCCTACGTCTACAACTATGTATACTACTGACTCGCCTAACATTTCCATCTACCCTAGGAAGTTTCCCATGGTTAGATTTTATGGGGGAGTCATATCTAGACTGACTGGTCAGGACAGGACCAGTGAACTACCTAAAACACAAAACAATTTAAACTAGACCTTATAATACCTCAAGAAAACTTGGTCAGTGAAAGAGAAATGTTCCTAACACTCCTAGGAATAGGAAATGATCATTAATTTGAAGCTTTCTATCCATAAAGTATGAATTTCATAAGGAAATGCTCAGGATTTCTGAAAACACAATATTATAGACTGTATTACTCTTCTCCAAATGTTAGAATGAATACACTAATTGCATTATTCGAGTCTCTCATACACTAGATGACTTCTTCCACCATTGCAGGGCCTTGTTGGTCAATTCCCCACTCCTACAATCAAGGAGAATCTGATGTAACCATATTGCATGCAACATTTGCAATTATTGCAAATGTTGTCATGACAACAAAATAGCAACATTTGGCATCTTTTCAATTATTCCTCCTTCCTACATTTAAGGACCTCTATCCTCTCTATTTTGAGGAGCCAAGATCATTAAAGACCCTATGGCATCTCTATGTCCTCATTTATGAGATTTAGACACATTCAAGACTCCAATCCATCAACTAACAACTAAGCCTAAGAATTTGAAAACTACAAACAATGGCTATTGATGTGACCTTAGTCCTAATGACTAACTCACTTAGCCTAGATTGCTAAGACCTCCTAAGGTAGGAATACAACTAACCTATCTTCACTTTTCTAATGTCAAGTACAAGCCAAAATGAACAAACATGGAGGCTATCCTAGGTGCTCCTGCACAAATTCCTTACCATCCACAACTTCTACTAGAGATTGACAGTCAATCTTCTGACCATCATATTGATCTACACATTGAATAAACCTAAGGATATCATCATCATCCTCAAATACTTTCCAATTATGAATATTGTTAGGGACTGTAGGTCTAATTTTTATTTCTACCATAGACATGCCACTAAGGGTGACATAATTATTTTTTAGGGAAACATTGGCATGTAAATTTGTCATTATGTTATTTGATCTCTCTATCCATAGGATATTGAAGGCATCAAAGAATTCTATCCTATCCCAGACTACATACTTGTACAATTTTAGTCTGTCATCTTTGGTAGCATAATGTTCCCTTATTTGAGATATGATTAACTGAGAATCTCCATGAAATTTCAAACATTTAATACCATACTTAATAGCAATATCCATTCCCAAGATTAAAGCTTCATATTCAACAGTATTATTTTTACAGTGAAAAGTTAGCAGAAAGGAATACTTGAAAGTGATACCTGATGGGAAAGTAAATAAAACTCTAGCTCCTGATCCTTCTTTAGAACATCCTCCATCAAAGTACATTTTCCATAGTCCATCTTGTTGCAATATAAATGCATCCACAATTGAGTCAGTATTCTTTAATTGGGGCTTGATCTCTTCCACAGTAAAGTTTTCCATATCAACATCTACACAACAATTTAATTGGTCAAGTAGAACCACCTCCACCATAAGAGGTGATTGGGGTTCTCTATACAACTTGACCTCATTTCCATTTACAGGGATAGTTGCATAGGAAAAATCTAATTGCATATTTCCACCCACTACTACAGCCCATTGTCTTGACAGAAGCATACCATAATATGGCTTAGTATCAACAACCACTATGTCCATTCTGTAAGTTGCTTCAGGGAAAGCAGCAATTTTCACTTCAATGTCTTTTAGTGTTCCTATCATAGGAACTTCCTTGTTTTCCATAACATAACAAATTCCAACATGTTTGGTAACCTAAAGGCCCAATTCCTTCATGACATGATAATACATTACATTTGCTGCAGCTCCAGAATCAATCATGCAATTTTTTACTAAGGAATTTTTTACCATTAAGGTGACATAAAATGGGTCAATAGATAATGGTTCTTGGGTAATTATGTTGCCAATGCAAATATTGGAAAATTATTTTTTCTTTTCCTTTTACTTGCCCTTCTCTTTACTTAACAAGTGGACTGTCCCTTCTACTATCATTTGATGTCAAGGGTGTGTTCTCCTGGTTTGGCACAGACACATCATCTATCCCTCTTAGAAGTGCCAAAGAAGCTCCTTTATGTTCTTTTATTTTTAGCATCTCCATGAGTGGGATTGAAACTTTTATTTGAGTCAGAGCATGTATCATGTCAAAAAGGGGTAATTTAGAGGGCACATCGCTCATATTTCTACCTTTCTTGGACTTATCATTGGCTATTTGTTCCTCCTTTGCTTCTTCCTTTTCAACATGGTCAGAAGAGGGTCCTTCTTGTCTTTTAGACATTTCATCTTTATTTTCCCTGATATAAGAATCCATAGTAACTTGAGGTGAATCCTTTCTGACATAGACAGGGGTAGGTTTACCTTGAGCTGGTTGTACTATTCTATTTCTCTGATTATATGCATTTCTAGCTTGATAAATCGATGCAACAATCAAAGATCTCTTTTCCTCATCAATAGGAGTTTTAAAATGAGAATGTGATTTGTCACTTCCCACTATATTTATAGTTACTTGTGACACACTTTTAACCTGATCACTTTGGTAGGGTGGAACCTGTGATTGATATTCTAAACAAGAATTGTCTTTTGTATACAAGTTATCAGAAGATGAACCAAGGTCAGAAAATCATGGGTATGGTTTCTTTACTGTGAACATATTCATGGCGGCGCCTTCTTGTTCCCTTTCTTCTATTTGATCAAACAAGGCCTAGGCTACTACACACTGATATAAAGAATCTGGCATATTGCAAGTATCACACCAAGGAGTGTTCTCAACATAGTTGGCACTGTTCCTTTTTAGGGGATCTAGGGTTTCTTTAGCTTTTGGGTTATCTTGGCCATCAAGGATTGGCTTGCCATTGTTCCAATTTTTTTTTTATGGGTAATCTCTTAGGTTAGGTTTTTTATCAAACCTTTGGTTAGTGTATTTATTATCATGGTACCCCCTATCCTTTTTATCCATTTTGGCAGTTAGATCTTTTACTGTACTCACTAATTTATCTACTATGTCATCTTCTTTGATAGTTTTGTTGGCAGATCCCTTTTCTTTCAAGATTTTATTGTCTACCCTCTTTTCCAGTTTTCCTGATGCTCTCCTATTGCTTTCAATATCAATAGCTATTTTGTATGCATCCCTTAAAGTTGTTGGTTTTTTGTCTCTGAGTAAGTAAGACATTTTATCATCAGCAACATTGATATAAGTTGTAAGACATACTTCTTCATCTAACCTCAAGACTTGGAATAGTTTATTCATGGCTTTTTTAAATCTATTGTTAAAATTAGCCATACTTTCATTAGAGAACATTTTAATGTTATTGAATTCATTCAACATGTATCTAGAGTTGACATGTTCTATGTATTGTTCCTTAAAAGACTTTACAAACTCATCCCAAGATGCAATGCTATCATTTGGTAAATTCCTAAACCAATCTCTAGCATCTTCTGTTAATGACTGAACAAAAAGATTCATAATAAAATCCTCACTTTCAATTTCAAAGTCATTTATCTTATCACTAAAAGCTTTCAAATGCTCTTCACAAGTTACAACATTATTTCCTGTGAACTTGGGGAGTTTGTCTCTTACCTTATTGGGGATCACATTAGGGTGACTAGGAATGCCTTCAAAGAAAAGGGCTCTAAATCTATTCATGTGGACAGGTCTCCTCCAGAAATTTCCAAGCACATTGTCACCATTTGGTCCAGTAGCTCCTCCTTGATTTATAATGGGTGGGGGAACACTTTGTTTTGGGTTAGAGACTTGAATGATTGGACCAGGACCAACAGGCTGAGCACTTTCATTTGGGCCAGAGGTTTTAACATTCAAATTCAAACCAGAAGATTTCAATTTAGGATCAACCCTTTGACTATTTGGGATTGGGCCAACAGATTGATTTTGTTTGTATGTCCCATGGTTAACTGGCATAGAGCTACTTGCAGAAGTGTTAGTAGTGGCATGTAGGAAAGCTATCCTCATTCTCATATCAGCTGCAATAGCCTCTAATTTTAACTTCTCCAATTGTTTAGCTAAGTCCTCTTTAGATTTTATAGCTTTCTCCACCTCAAGATCAACTTGAGACATTCCCAGAGGAGTGGTCAAGTTCTGTTTAGGTTCCTCTATAGTCACACCAACAACCTTTTTCTTACCTTTGTTTGGGGCATCCTTAGTACTTGTCTTAAGTTTTGCATTCGGTTCAATCTCATATGGGTATAATTGTCTGATGACAGGCCCTTCTTTCCCAAATTCATCCTTGCCAGTATTTGTCATTTTGTTTGGGGCTTTCTTTCTCAAATCATCAAGATCACCGAACAAGTCTAGATTCAAACCTTTAACCTCTTGACATAGGCTTTTAGCCTTGAATTCATTTCTTCTAGTTTCATCCAAGAGTTCCTCTCTTTCCACTAGTAAATCATATAAATCTTGCTCATGTTTCTTCCTTGTATCTGCTATTTCAATTTCTTGTTCATTTTTTTCTTTTTCTTAAAGCCAGGACCCCATCCTTCAACTTATCAGAATCATAGGAAGTTGTATCAGCAGCATTAGTTTCTTTTGGTGCATCTATATTTTCTTCTGCAGGGAAGAAACCTATATCAGTATTTTCTCAATCTCTGAGAGGATCAAAGTTTTCATCAGCTCTATAAGTGTCAATTGGTCCCATGGGTCCTGCATCTTCAGATGAATATGACTTTCTTTTTAGAGCAGTGGTCTTCATCCTTCCCTTGGAGGTATTTGGGGAATCATGTTTAGATATACCTCTTTTGGACCATTGTCTCCTTCAGGGTGTATGGAGCTCTTCTCCAACACCTTTCACAGGATTTTCTTTGAAATAGGATCTAGTATTCCTTTGTCAACTCATATTTCAAAAAAACCAATCATATTCAATATATTTAATGTGCAACACTGGAGTACACAGAGGTTAGAGTCGCCACCTCTTTGCAGAGGACAAAATATAGAATGATTGAGAAGCTTATTCTGACTTAGATTTTATTTTACAATAATATGTCTGAATGAGACTTAAAAGCAAAGTTTCTTGATAATTCCTCACCTTGATTAATTAGTAATCTGATGAAACTTGTTCTTCACTGTCTGTGTCACTAAAAATCTTCTCCACTCTGTAACTTTTCTTTGGAAAACATACACTAGATTAAATCAAAGACTTTATAGTCATCAGTCACTCTATTTGAGACAAAATCAGTATCATCTTTAGGATCAAAACCATTAAACAATGCACAATGATAGATAGGTAGGATAAAATTGCTTTTATGATTATGAGGAAAAATAGAATTATTCTTAATATCTCAAGGACTAACTCTTTCATGAACATGACTCTTAGAACATTAAATCATGCCCCAACAAAGTCGCCAATTTGTTAGCACTTTTTCTTGTAGTATCAATATACAACGGTAAATGCTTGACTCTTTGATTCCCAATTCAGATTCATATAGGAAAAAGGCTAATTAACAAGGATATAATCCTTCTACACTTTGGGCTCCACAAATCCAGGTGGGTGCACCTTCAACAGACTACCGACTTTAAACAAATCTAATAGTGGAAAGACTAATTCACTCTTGTATTGAACTAAAACAGTTAACAACACATCCCACTGATAAACATTACTAACTAGGAGAAGAACTTAACATGCCAAACCATAAGCTTAAGCAAGAGATATTATCAGTAAAATAAGGACATTCCTCCTTCTTCTTTTTATAGTGCTAGACTTAGGAAGAATAACGTATTGATTCTCTCTTCAAGGAATCACTATGATGAATTGTATTTCTCAATACAATTAGCTAAACATGTATGTTCTTAGATAACCAAAACTTAAAGATTATTCAATATTTGATTGATTTGATGATAACAACTACTTATCAGAACTTGACCAGTGCCTAATCCCGGGCCATAGAGTCATAATGAGACATACATTTACCACAAACAATTAATTAGAACACAAGTAAATTTTAGAAATTCCTTACAGACTATCCTCTCACTCTCAAACCCTTGTATCAAATTCCTGCATAAAACGCTAACCCTCTGGAACTATTTGCAAGATTTAAACCCTCCTTGAAAGCAACTCACAAATAACACAACAGTTACCTTATAACCAGTACATTTAAAATGCCTTACAAATTAAACATACAAGAGCTTAATGTAAATGCAAAAAGACATCAATGATATGAGACTGGAAATCACATTGTATTTTATTAATAATCTCTTGATTTCAATACATTTCAAACTGACTGAAAACTTAAGACTTAGACACAATTCAAAAACCTACCTCGTAGATTTGATTTTACCATCCTTTACAATATATTACAACTTAGTATTTATAGCCAGCTTTAATCATCTTGGAATCCTTAAAGATCAAGGATGCAACAAGCTTTAGATGACTAAGCTAATCTAGAGGACACTAAAAGACAAAATATTCAGTTAATCCTTTTGACGGTGGAAAGACAAAATCTATTGATAACCAAATTTGGTCTTCAATATTCATCTAGATGGCACCTTTGTCTGTTGATATTCAAAATAACTTCATGTAGTTGCAATGAGACTTAGTGATGGCCATTTCATGATAACCTACACTTGTCTTTGAGGTAGTTAAAATCCCTATGATTAGAGATCAGGTCCCAGGTGTCTTCTTTACTCTTCATCCATAATTTCCACGTCAACTGTTACAGACATTTTGTTCTTGGGCTTTGTCAAGATGTCCCATGTTGTGACATCTTCTTCCTTTGGCCACTCAAAGCTCTGTATATCCTCAAGTTGGGTGTTTTGTCTTTTCCACCTAGCATTTGTTGTGCTCTTGACATCTGTGATGAATTTGTTACAATTTGTCTCTTCTTTAACTGCTTCATCCAGAATCTTGTTAAACCTTTCCATGTCCAGCTCACCATTGTCAGAGATATATAAATATTTTTTAGGCAACATATTGTCAAATTATTCACCCCACAACCCTAATGGATTGATTTGATTGTCCTTGATTTTAATGGGAGGTACAGATATGTTGTAACCTACCACAAACATATTCAGCCTGGATTCAATTTGATTTGATTTTCCTTTAAAGAAGGATAATGTGGTTCCAATTTTATATATTTTTGTGCCAACAAGAGTTACTATCTATGGCTGACCTTAGTGGTTGCACAAATGCCAACCTCTAAAAAAGTGCTATCCTTCCAGACCAAGTAGAATAATGTGGATTTAAAACTGATATAAAACTATTGACCTCTGCTCGTAAGCCTAGAAAAGTTTTGTAAGCTCCATACACCACATTAATCTTTTCCTTGATGGTGTTTATTCTATGTTTTAAAATTGAAGTCAAGGCTCCCAAGAGAACACTATTATGCTCTATTATCCCTTGCTCTATTTCAGCAGCTACCTCCCTTGTTTCCTCTGTCTGGATTGCTGAATCCTCTACCTCTTTAGGCTTAGCAGGGGTAGGCTCTGGCATACCCAATAGATGTTGACTAAGCTCAACTATGAGTTCTCTTGTTCCTTAATATTATCAACCCTAACTCTCTGTCCTTAACAATATGACTAGTATCACTAGTGAGTTTCTTTAGATTTTTTGACATTTGGACTGCTTTTGCCTCATTAAGTTGGGCAAAGTGAGTTAGTATTTGGGAGATTTCTAAGTCCCTGTACTCTGGACTGACCAGATTATCTTGTTACCTTCCATCTCCTCCTAGATATTCAATAGGGATGGATTCTGACCTTTGGGAGCCAAGCTCCACATTGCAAGTGTCTGGGACTTAGGGTTATATCCAAACCCTCTTATCATGTCCCCAACCCATGTCTCTGATGATAATTTGACATTAGGTTGTTTCCTAATTTGATCAATTTTAAAGACTGAGGATAGATCCCAACCTTCCACTAATAGCACCCTACTGGCCTTAACCAGTTGCCTTGCTTGTTCTGGAGTAATTTTCTCATATTCAGGATCATAATCCTGTAGTGTTTATAGAGCCTCTTGGGTGACTGAATCACCACCTGCCAACTACAATTATTTTCCCACCTATTGTTGCTTGTTCCAGATGAGGAAATCCTTGAATTCCTTTGTTTTTATGAAGTTTTCATCCTTCAGGAATTCATCTTGGTGTATTAACCTTGTATCTTTACAATTCCTAAGAGGCAGCTCTTCCTACTCTTCTACATCCTTTTAAAATTTCTTTCCTTCCCTGATCTGTTTTCTCAGTAAGTGATCATAGGGCTTGTTCCCAGTTATTAAGGCAGCAGCTCTGTCTATCCTTTTCTCCTTCTTCTGAGAAGGTTCGCCTGTTTCTATTTTCTGTCTCTTGGGTGGGGGTTCATTTGTTACTTCCTTCCTGGGGACCTCTGTTAGGTCAATGATATTCTCTCCCTCAGCTACTTTCTCTTAAATAATTTCTTGATTGACTGCAGGGGCAGGTTCATAGTATTCATCATCACTATAATATTCTGACTCAAAATACTCTACTTGATCCTTCTCTGAAACCACTTGTGCATCTTCCAACTGATTACAAAGGAGAGTTTGAGATTTGATCATGGCTTCTAGCCTCTTCAAATAAGGCATATCATGGAATAATCCCCCAAATTTTAGGCCTTTTCTATTGACCTACCTTTCTAGGTCCATAAGTTCATTAAACTTGATAGCTCTCCTATCCACCTCCTCATCCTCCAACATATTTCTTATCAAATCTTCTTCCATGCACTCTTCATGGTCTTTGGTGTAGGAGATAGTTGGTGTCAGCAACTTTTTGGCACTAAGGATGAAGCCTTCTGTGTCAACATATCTATACAAAGCCACATTCATCATGTAGTGATTCATCTGATTATTCACAAGGTCTAATTCCCCTTTTTCAATAGTAAAATTATAGATCCTAAATTTCCTAGGGGTAAAAGTACCCTTTCTGTGTGGTACAAGATGCTCCTTATCTGTAAAAATGAGTTGCCTTATGAATTCCAGTACAGCTATTCTTGGTGGCACATGGAATGGCAATACGTGTGGAGGGTGGGTACAACCATACACCCTTATTAGTGTAAATTTCTTCTCATAGTAGAAGTCTCCCCAATAAGCGTCTCTTGGCCATTTGTCAAGATACTAGTAGGGTCTAAGTAGTTGAACTATCTTGATTGGCAGCGTGGACTTATTTACACCTAGGCACTAAAGGATTGGATAAACTATCCAATTCTCAAAGGCACAAAATGCCCGCTCTCTTGAGGTGTAGTTCGACACTCTTAGCCATAATTTAATAGTGTTAGGCTAGTTGTGATGGAACCTTTGTGGCTATAGAGATTGATAGTTCATGAGCGGGTAATTGTAGTATAGGATCAAGTACATTAGAATTGAATAATGCATGAATTTGGGATGAGCCTCCTTTTTTTGTATGTCAATGAATCCCTAGTGCATTTGGTCTATGATATATTTAATGTAATCATAGTTGGAGGTGGTATGGAGGCTCTACATGTCCAGCACCATCATTAGAATATCAGAGCTATTTCTATCTACTCCTGCATCCTTTCCTAGCACTCTGGATAGTGCATATGATATGCATTTTATGTAGAAATTCAAGTCCTTATAGAAATATGGGGTTTCTCCTGGCATGGATGCTATGTAGGTTTTCATCTTCTTAGGAGCATGATGTTCCTTGATCAATTTGGCAGCAATTCCAGACTCTCTAGTATACCTATTCTCTAGGCTCTTCAAATTTATCTCAGTAGTCATAGGGTAGTACACATTAAAGGCCTTCATGAAAGAATTTCGGTCCAAGGGAAGTAGGGCTTTTCCATCATCCCACTTAATCATTTTTGTCAAGGTATCATACCTACTGGCCAATTCTAGAATGAAATCAACATCTACAAAGATGTCGAGGACTATTAACCTCGCTAATCCATAGGTCACGGGGTTTGCAATTGGCATAGGCTCATCACTATTGTTGAAAAAGTAATTAAATAATAAATACCCTAAGGAGCCTGGGATTTTTGCATCTCTAATATATGATAGGTCATAAATTAAAACATCAGCACTAACCTTTCTGTTTTGGCTTCAGAATGGTAGCGATGTGAGAAATTTATTTGAATAATTTCTCTTCCCCTTTCTATCATCCTCAGCATCATCACTTCTTCCACTAGTGGATGCCACACTCAGTTCTTGACTCATTTTTTCCTTTCTATGTTGTTCACACCTTCCCTCATCGATATTGAAACAAATTTTCTCAAAACCCTCACCACCAACTGTTAATTACCCTGAAATTTGCAATCCTGAGCATCGAAGACACTGCTAATCACAATCCCTGCTAAATTCTGAATCAGGAAATCACTTCTTTGAATCACTTGCTGGTGGAGATCTCACTCTTCTAAGAAAATACTGAATTCTTTAAAATTTCTTTGATCTGAGAATCCAGAATCTGGTAAGAATGTAATGGTTACCATACATAGATACTTATAACTGAGAAATTAATGTAGACGTCTCTTCAAACCGGTAAACTTGCAATTCAGTCACTTCCACCATTAGTTTACGCACTGTGACATCAATTTCTGGTTCTAGCTGTGGCATTCAAACTGATAAGTAATCAATTTCCGATCAGTGCTTTTGCTTATAAAAACCTTATAAAATTTGAAAAGAGAATAAAAATAGATCTGATTGGCTACATTAAATCAAATTATGGAAACTTTTCCATTAGTCAAAATCTCTGAAATCTTATTGGTCAGCAACTGTCCAACATAGCATCACAGAAAAGTCTTCTTTTAACTCAGGTTTTACTTTTGGTGACTTAGCGACTGAGTAATCTCCTTGTTGCTTGATATTATTTCTAACTCTAGTTTGTTACTGAGACTTAGTGACTACTGTTGGATCAATCTTCAGATCAACAGTTGTCTCCGTGTCGCCTAATCTTTTAACTTAACCTTTCCTTTTATGGAGACAATGTGACTAAGCCTTCACTTAACCTTTCTTCAACCTCGAGTCACATGGAGACTTGGCGACTGATACATCTCTATGTCGTTGAACAAAATCTATGACTCATAGTTTATCCAGAGACTTGGCGATAAAAGGCTTTATTCTCTTTATCTCTTTATTTTTTCACTTTTATGATTTATGTCTATAGACAATGGGACTGTCGTTAATCTTCACTTTCTTCACATCTAATGGTTGTCACTAAGTCTCCTAATCTTCATATCAAAACCTAACTTTTAATGAGACTTCACGACTGATGGACATGTGTCTTGCTTTTCTTTTGTCTCTTGATTGCCATATATTATTTGACTTTTCAATTTTATACCACGACCATGCGACTACCATTTATTTGGCCTCCATCTTGTGGTTGTCACTGAATCTCTTGATTATTAATTTAATTCATCTTTCTCCTCGCGACTGCATGACAAGACTATTTTCCAAACTGACATTCAACCTGGGTTTATTCAGAGACTTGGCAACTATTAAAACTCCATGTCGCTTGATCTTTTCCAAACTACAGGGTTAATCTAGAGACTTCCCAACTGCTGTTAGATTTAATCTTTGATCAACTATTGTTGCTGAATCTCCTGATCTTTCACTTAACTCACATTTTATTTTGAGACTTAGCAACAATGGTGAAACCTTAATCTTTTGACTCAACTTATAACCCTGGGTTGCATCCGAAGATAACGCGACAAAGTAAACTCAAAGTCACCATATGAAATCACTAACTCTGATCTCATCAAGATATAACCTGACCATTGTTAGATCATAACTAAGATCAATGGTCTGCGCTAAGTCTCGTGATCCTCTGAAGCATATTCCTTTCATTAGGAGACTACGCGACCAGAGATTTTCCCCGATTCTCTAGATTACAAGGAGTATTTTCTTTTCCTCATGAGACTTAGTGACTGAATAATTAGCACATGCAAATTTTTAGGACTTAAGTACCAAAAATTACAAAATAGAACCCATTTAGGAAAATCAGGGCTTTTTTGCATTTTCGTATGGAAACAACCTAAGGAATTAGGGTTTTTTGGCATTTTCAACAAGGTTAAGGTCTAAAACAATATTTTTAGAGGTACAAGGACAATTTTAACCGTGATTTGAAAACCTTTGAGCATAGGTATGATAGGAAACTTCAAAATTTTACAAGGAAGACTCTAGAACAGGAAAAACAACCAATATGTCCATCATTGATATTGCACTAAACTTAGGAAAGGTTAAGGGATAGGAGTCACCTTTCACTATTATGGTTATAAATAGAAAGTATCCAATTGTTCCCATCATTCCATTTACATCCCCAAAAATATCGTATCCCTCGGCTCACATGAAATCTAAGCTCCACATTAATATTTCATCTTGCATAATAATTAAATGATTTGATGATTTCCTTATGCCTACTACTTACACTGGTATTTATGTACACTCCTTGGAACCTCTCATGTGCCATGTGGCTCCCATGAATATTTATCATGAAATTTCATTACATGTACATGTACACACACCCATCTGAATAGGAACATGCATACACACACAAACTATTTATGCATGTGTGTGTGGACATGTGCATATGCATGTGCATGTGTGTACATACATATATACATAAATGTATGTATAGGTACATACATAGAGTATGTATGCATGTATGTATACATATACATATATAAATTTTTATGGGATATAAATAATGTTTGGAGTCCAAGCTCTATTCAATGAAATGTTGGAAAAAGAAATTGTGTTCTTATTTTTTCCTATTTAGGTGGGAATTTATTTCAGATGTTCATTCAAAAGAGGAGTACGAGATATTTAATAAAAATGGTTACATTAAATATTTGGATAAGTATAAAGGAAAGTATTTTATTTTGAAACTGACAATACAAATCATATCTTATAATTCAAATAAGAAAGTTAATATGAAATGAATGTAAATATTTCAATAGATTTTTTTTTGTGTTTTTTTTTCTTTTTAAATATGATAGAAGTAGAGATTTTGATGAAAAGAAATTGAAATCCTAGTTTTAAGAGATTTTCAAATATTTGATAGAAGTGATATTGTATTAAAATGGTGGCTCCAATATAAAAGATCATCTAGCCAAAAGCCACAATTCCATTTTTATTTCCACTTAGAAGTTGAAACTATAAAATGCACTAAGCCATTAAGGGGAGATATTTCTTCCTCGTGGATTAATTAAAACTAGTAATTGCACCTTAGAGTGCAATGAGTATGCCGCAGTGGTATAGGAGGTCAAGTAAGTATTTATCCCTTTGTCGGTCTCTTCCTCTCATCCTCTTTATATCTCCTTATCTATCTATAAATCTATCTCACCATCTATATCGCTTTCTATCTATCCCTCTCTATCTCTCCCTCTCTATGTCTACTTTTGTATCTCCCTAGATCTCTTTCTATCTTTACCTCTCGATCTGCCTTCATCTTTCTCTCTATTTTTCTCCTATTCCTTTGACTATATATTCATCTCTCTCTCTCTCTCTCTCTCTCTCTCAAATAATTTAAATAAAATTACATCTAATCTATATTATTATTTTAAAATCTTATAAATTAATTATAGATACATTAATCAAATAATTATAAATCTTTCACTTATTTACAATTATTTTTAATGTTAATTATTTTGAGGAAAAAATAATGTAAATAAAATAAAATTTAATTTTAATTATATATAGAATATTCTAATATAAAATATACAACCTAGGTTAACTCTAAAAATTAAAATAATAATTTTTAAACTTTATGAAAACATCAAGACTTGTGTGCCTTAGAAATGATGCCCTTAGGTACTAGAACAGTTAAAAATCCTAAAATAAAATAAAAACCTTAAAAACAACTAACACTCCACTTATCAAATGCTTCACATACATTAAAGATCAGGCTCCACTTATCAAATTCTTCACACACATTAAAGATCAGGTTGGTGGATATATTTTCACTTTCATATAACTTTCCTTGTTAGTTTTTCTTGATTCATTTTGTGTATATAGGTGAAATGTCACTTATTTGTTCCTTCAACTTTAGGTTACTCCTTCAAATTTAGGTTACTGATGACTCAGCTCTAATTCATTTTGAGAGACGCGTGTTTGGAACATTATGCCACCTATCTTAAACCATCCCTTACAATGGTGAATGAGGAAGGATCGATCACACAACCATTACTAGATGATGTAATAGAAATAATATTGTCCTTCCTTTCTATCTCAGATCTTCCCAAATCTTCTCTAGTCTCGAAACAATGACATTCCTTAATTGCATCGAGTGCTACTAGTAGAGTGCTTGCACATTCCCTTCACGAATGCAATTCTTTTCTATTTAGTTTAGGTGCCAACAAAATACAAGATTTAGGGTTCAGTTCCCTTGCCCATAGATGGATCTATTTTTTGCCATTTAGCCTTGATCTGAATGAACAAGACACGATCTTAATGGAAGGCAACAAATTTATATTTTCTTGCACAAGGAGGAGCTTAAAGTGTTGAGTGTTGAAGGCCAACATGCTTTTGTCTCTTATTGTGACTCTTCGATTTCGAAGACTCTTCATTGTAATATTCCTGGAGTCTTTATGTTTGTTGTAGCTTCTCATTTGTAATTTGATCTTTAACATTAATACAATACTCTGTAGTCTAGATGTAACCACATTTGTGGTGAAATAGGATAAAACTCTGTGTTGTCTATTGGTTTCATCTAATTGGTATTTGTTGTTTATTCTTTCGCATTTGAATCCTTTCAATTGGTATCAGAGCACAGGTTGTGCTGATTGGAAATCGGCATTGAATTTCTAGAAAGATGGAGGATACGAAAGTGGATAAATTTGTAGGCAAGAACTTCAGCCTGTGGAAAGTGCAGATGTGTTCCTTGCTGATCAAGCAAGATTTATCAATCACGTTGGAAGGAAAAACTAAGAAACCAGCTGCGATGTCAGATGAAGATTGGAAGAAAATACATGATAAAGCGATGGCATCAATCTTCCTTTCACTATCGCAAAATGTCTTGAATGAGAAGACAACAAAATAAATTTGGGACAAAATTTAGAGCATGTATGAGACGGCATTGGCAGCAAATAAAATCTTCGTATGAAGAGACTCTACAAGTTAAAAATGAAGGAAGGGGCTGCGATGTCAAATCATATAAATGATTTAAATACTTTACTATGTGAAGCAACCTTAGTTGGAATGACACAAGATGATGAAGCCAAATCCATCCTCTTTTTGTGTTCCTTACTCGACAGTTGGGATCCTATAGTTATAGCCATTAGCACTTTTAATTCCAGAAAGAAGAAACTAGTCTACGATGAAGTGGTTGCCACTTTACTTAGTGAAGATATGAGAAGAAGTAACAAGGAAACTTCATCCGGTGATGCTCTTACCATGGTCAGCACTGAAAATAGAGGAAGAAGCCAACATAGAGGCAGAAATAATTACAATCGGCGGCCACAATCAGCTAGAAGATCACAATCTAGAGGAAGAGAAGGCGGCTTCTGGTTTTGTGGGAAATCTAGCCATGTCAAGAAAGATTGTAGAAAATACAAGAAAGCACAACAAAAGGTTTTGGACAGCGGAACGAACATAGCTCATGATAGAGATAATGACATCTTAATTCTCTCCACAAGTGACACAACATATAAATCTTGGGTCCTAGATTCTAGTGCTTCCTTTCACGCTATTTCTTGCATGGATTTGTTTACAAAATACCAAGAAGGTGAGTATGGAAAAGTTTATTTGGGGGACAATAATTCGTGTGAAATTATTGGAAGAGGTGATATTATTTTGCATTTAGATGGAGGAGTTAAATGGCTGTTAAAAGATGTTAGGCATATTCCAAAATTGAAGAAAAATTTGATTTCTGTAAGTCAGCTATATACACAAGGATTTCTCACCACTCTCATGGACAAATGGAAAGTCACCAATGGTTCTATGGTTATCGTAAAAGACGATAAAGTGCACAATCTTTATGTTGTTGAAACTATTGGTGAGGTGGGAGCTGCTATGACTCTTGTGGGCAGTGATGCTGCCCTCTGGCATCAAAGATTGGGTCACATGAGAAAGAAGGGCCTTGAGGTTATGCTGAACCAAGATCAATTACCTGGTCTTCAATCCACAGATTTGGAGTTTTTCGAACATTGCCTTAGTAGGAAACAAAAACGGGTCAGCTTCTTGAAGAATGTCCATGACAAGAAGACCACACCTTTGGAGTTGATACACTCAAATGTCTTCAGCCCCATGGAGGTAACCTCTCATGGAGGATCAAATTACTTTGTCACTTTTCTTGATGATTGTACAAGGAAGGTATGGATTTATATGATTTCTCACAAATCTGAAGTGTTTTCAAATTTTAAAATTTTCAAAGCACTTGTTGAAAATCAAAATGGCCATAAGATTAAATGTTTGAAAACAGATAATGGAGGAGAATTTTTCTCTTTGGATTTTGACAATTTTTGTGCAAACCAAAGTATTTGGAGAATCAAGATTATCCCCTTCACTCCTTAAGAGAATGGCACTGTGGAAAGACTCAACCGAACTATCCTTGAGAAAGCATGATGCATGCTTTCAAATGCTGGTTTAAGCAAGGAATTTTGGGCTGAGGCTTGCAATATAGCTGTGTATCTAATTAATCAAAGTCCTTCATCTCAGTTGGATTTTGGTATCCCGAAAGAGGAGTGGATGGGCAAATGAATCTCTTATTATCATCTTCGTGTGTTCTGTTGCCAAGCTTTTGTTCATGTTGCTAAATAAAAAAGGAGCAAACTAGATTCTAAATCTCATCAGTGCATCTATATGGGTTATGGAGAAGATCAATTTGGTTTTCGTATGTGGAATTCAGTTGAAAAGAAAATTGTGAGGAGTCATGATGTAGTTTTTAATGAAACAGTATTTCCAGCCTTGTCAAAAGAAACACTTAGATGTGAAACCAATTATATTCCCCTGTTTGATATGTTAGAAACACCGTGAGGGGGGGTGAATTAGTGTTTTTCTATTAATTTATTTTTAGCAACTTAAGCATTAATCAAACATACATAGAATGAAGCTTAACATAACAACTCATAACACATGATATGATTACAGGGAAACCTTGATCAGAGGAAAACCCCGGTGGGAGTTAGTACCCACAAATATTGTACTAAGTATAATGAACTTGTGAGAGCTACTTTGCCCTGTTAAAAGCAGTCTTTACAATATGAGTACAATGACCTGGTTAAAGGTCGGACCCTATTAGAAGTCTTTTAAAAAACTGTGTTAGAGGTATATGGCTCACTGTCTAGGCTCACTGCCCAATAAGATGAAGGAAACAACCTTCTAAAAGATGATATGCACTATATCAAAATGAACTGCTATGATGACACTGTTGTCTGATCAGTTCCGTGTATGTGTGAATGCTCTTACTCTCTCAAAGAGCTATATCATAAACTAAATTCATAGTACTATCCCTCTGTATCTTCCTCTTACATAATAATTGACACTTCTTTAATATCTTTAAGTTACATACTTATATATGCAAATCCGAATAGGCGCGACCCAAAACAGAACACTAATCGGCCCTAAAACAAAATATACAATGCTTCCGAACAAGTCAGCTTCAAGTGTGTTTACTAAAATGTTAATTACATCATTACAAACATTAAAAAAAGGCACTTAGCCATTACATCACAAAATAACACACGCTAATCAAATCACTTAGTCGGTTTCCATGCTCTGTCTCCTGGACTGCTGGTCTATTGATCTGCTTGTAACTTTGTCGTACTGTAGTTCCATACTATGCGTGTCTGGATGTAGCATGTAAACATATCATACAACTTATATCTAAATGCGCATAAGCTGAATCGATCTCTCGCATGTGCACTGATGTGCTGATCGCTGAGTATCTCTGTTCTGCCCTATTTTCCTTAGTCATTTTGTCTTTTAAGACAGAAACTAAACATGACTTTGTTGCCATGATGACAACTCAAGATGAGTCATGCATCCTCAGGCAGTCAACATTCAACAATCTCCCTCTTTGTCATTTATGGCAACAAAGGAATGTGGCCAAGTTACTCAAAATGAATTAACACAAAAAGTGACTGTATAACATCATATATACATATACTTCTCCACATATACACATTCTATATTACTCCCCCTTTGACATTAATGACAAAGGTGTACAAAAAATCGTAAGTCTACTGCATACTTACTCCAAATATACTTCAGGGTACGCAATTTTAAGAGATTGAATCTCTCTCTTCCAAAATACTTTCATAGCATCAACTATTTGTAGATGCGCGCACAATGCATATGTCAGATTCTCCATTTTTATTAGATCCATGCAGGGACCTTGATCATATGTCACAATAGTGGCATCAATCTGTTTGATGTTCTCATTTAGGACTGCTAAGGATGGCGCAAGGGCATTCCTTAACTGTGTTTGCCTTACCCTTATCTTGCTGATTTCTAACTTTGCTTTCTCAATTTTGTCTAACTGCCCTTGGTAGACATTGTTACATATGTTCATGTCTTGCGGCAAGGTTTCAACAGATTTTATTATGCTATCTATCATTAACTCTGCCTCTTCTACCTTTTTAGTGTGCTCAGAGGTGAGCTTTACTCTGTCCATACAGTTTGTTGTGACTTTCTTTCCTTTATCTACCAATTCCTTCAATGTAGACTGCCCAACCTTTAAGGAGTTCAAGTCTAAGGTAAAGTTCTTTACCAAATCATCTAGTCTCTCCTTTTTGTATTCATCTTCTGTAATCTTAGTAGCAGAGTCTACTAAGCTTGTGAAATGTGACTTGAAGTTTGACAAAATGTTGTCCACATCTTCAACTGATTGGACTTTGGCTACTTTCTGATCAGTAGGCACTAAGTCATTCAAAATGTTCACTATTTCCAAGAAGCAAGGGTTCCTCATCACTTGTTTTTCCTTTGCTTTTTCCATAGAAAGAACGCTGATTTTGATTAGGTCTTCTTCTCCCCATGCATCCAAACTTGTTGAGTCAGGAGTTAACCTTGACAACAATGAGGTAGATGGTTGAGTGGATGGTGAGAATATAGTGTTCTAACTAGTATCCATGCATTCAACCTTCACTGGTTTCTCTTTTGTCGGTGTCTTGTCACCTTGAATATCATCTTGAGTATCTTCATTTATATCAACTTGATCATTGATGGGAACTTCATCTTGTTGTGCAGCGGTATCATCAGTGCACATTTCTTTAGTGCTTACAAATGCCTTATCAACTTTGTCCATATCCTTTTCAGATGCAGTCATAGATATCTTGACATTGTCAACTACTATAGTGTCTTTTGAGTCTTTACTTGTATCAGAAGTTATTGTCACTATGGGCGCTGAGGCCTGTGGACCTGTCATGGGCGCAATCTGAATTACTGGAGTTGTAGCCTATTTGGGAGGAGCTGGAGTAACTTTTGCTGTGGGCGCCATTGGTGGATACATGTGTCTGTCCATAAAGACTTGTGCAAATGCCTTTTCAGTCTCCTTACGTATCTATTCATACTCCTTGTTCATTATTTGTAGGGTCCTTGTCTTAGTTCGGAGATGAGGCTTCACCAGATCTAACAATATAGCCTTCTACTCATGCGAGCATTCATGAAGAGGAGTATCCAATGTTTCTTCTCTTATCCTCATGTCTTCCTCAATTGCATGACTTTTCATTATCTCCAACAAGTTCCTTAACTGATCCGGTATTACTATTTTGAGTTCAAGAACTGTCTTTTTGAACTTGATCATATGAGATATGATCATAGAGTGTATCTCGGTCTTATCAATTTCTTGATACTTGTCATAGACTTTAGACAGTGTATCTAATCTCCCTTCATTAAAAATATTGTTCCTTAACACATTTAGACTAGGTCTAAATCCTACCTCAGGTGGAGCTTGAATATTCTTAGCTTTGCTCCAAGTGTTCCTTGAGGATGGGTGTTTTGAAGGTGCCTATTTTCTTCCTCTAGTCTTCTTGCTTGGTGTAGATAGTGGAGATGAATCTAAGTCAATGGTGGTAGAGGGCGCAAAGGTGCTCTCTACTTTCTTCTTCTTCTGGATCTATTCATCTTTCTCAAGTTCTTTTTCTATCTTGGCATCTCTGGCTTTGTCAAGATCTTCTTGGGTGACTCCATGAAATTTCAGTATGTTGGATGTAATTCTAGAAGCTTTCCTTTTATTATCAATACTGTGTAAGATAGTATCCACTTCATTGGTCTTCTCTCTGTAGGTGCCCCACCTAGGCTCATTAGGATCTTTGGGCGCTGATAATAGAACTTGCGCATATCCTTCTAGCACATGTTCTTCCACTTCATAACCAAGAGGATGAATCCATTTGGTTCTCGGTTCAATTGCCTCTATGCATGTGCAATTTGTTTCTACCATGAAGCATATGGTATCCTTGTATTTGTCAACTATATTCTCAGATAGTCTGTATTTTTTTTGCATTTTGATTCTGAATGTCTTTATATCCATATCCATGGCATCTCTTGCACTGCTTTCTAATGTGACCTTGAGTGATATCTGAGACATTATGGGTTTGCTCATGTCTAGGTAGACATTTGCAGCCTTTCCAACTATACAGAAATACAAGTAGATGATTAAAGATCCAAACCTGAATGTCTTGTTTCTATCATGTTTGATGATTCAGATGTTGTCAATCAATTGACCACGCAAGATCTCACATAGGTTGTATTGAGTGTTATCCTTCACCATTCTTATAGCTGCTAGGACCGTTGCTACAGAGACACTATTCAACCTGCTTGCTTGCTGAAACTTATATCCGAGTATCATTGTCAGAAGTTTTATATCATCTTCTTTGATAGGGTCAACTGTCATTCCACGCTTGTCACTCCTAGATAGACAAACTTGTTCAATCTGCTTTTTGACATCCTTGCCAGTGGGAAAGAGTGGTCCAGTGTTGGGAAGTCTAGTTAATTCATGAATTAGGTCAGTCGTGATACGCATAGGGACCTCACCAATCCAATAAAGATCATCATGTATTCTTCTCAACAAAATCTTTACCCATTCGGGCTCATCAAACTCCTGCACATTAGAATACTCAAAGATAGGGTTATCAATCAAGTGTGTGAATTCATTTTTGAATGTGTAGTCAGGTTTCATCATGGATGCCATATGAGTAGTGATTTTAACATCTCCTATTGCTTCCTTCTTACAGTATATGTACGCGTAGATATCCTCCACGTGAACAACACCTAGCAGGGTTTTGGAGAAAGCCCCTTCCACATCATCCCATATGGATTTGAATGGATGCCTCTTGAAAAAAAACCTTTTCATCTTTGCTATATCAAACACAACTGGAGTTGCCATACTTACTTGGAATTAGCTTAAGTAGGGTTTCATGAAATTCTGAAACGGCGCGACTGTTAGGGTTCCATTTCAAACTTCTTATCCATTCGGTCAACTGCCAAATCTATTATGCCTTTGTGCCTTAATGTCTAGTGCTCCAATGCTCTCTAAATTCTATGCTCTTCGAATGAAAGTGTGAAGATGATCGAATACTTCCTTTCTTTTTATACAATCTACCACATTTAATGTTTGCAAAAGTATGCAAATTAACCAGTGATTTTGAAACTTTGATCCTGATGCATTTTAGACAACGCGTGAATGCACATAGCAATATAATGTTCTTGTAACCATGATTTCATAGGTACATACTCAGAGGTGAGTATACCAACCACGTACGGGTCCTAAGCTAGAATAGCTCCCCCTAAGACCAAGAAGGTCTATTCAAGAAGAAGTAGAGGGTGCGTCCATTGTGGATGCATCAACTACTTTGTCAACATCATTGTCCTTCTTTACTTCAACCCAAATTTTTCTTGAATCTTCATTTTCTTCAACAAACTTAACTTCTCCTTTCTCTTCAAATAGTGATTTCTTAGGTTCATCTTGCTTCTGAGTTTTGGTTCTACAAAACTTTGAGATATGTCCTGCCTTTCCACATGTGTGACAAATAATAGGAGTTCTGATGCTTTTGTTCATCATGCTACATTGCTTTGCTGTGTGTCCATTGTAGTTACATATCTGACATGTAGTTTTCTGCAAATTCCTTTGAGGTTGATTTCTCTGATTGTTTTGATTCATTCTTCTTTGATTCTGCTGTGACTGAGTTCTGCAATGTATAGCCCTATGACCAAATTTATTACAAGAGAAACAATAACCAT
>MU224977.1:1729108-1745347 GCA_018584345.1 Thuja plicata | reverse complement strand
TAGCCCTATGACCAAATTTATTACAAGAGAAACAATAACCATTGAAGGGTCTTACCTTTTTGCAATCTCTTGCTAAATGACCATGTTTGTTGCATGCATAACAAGTTTTGTTAACTTGCTTGATTTCCCTTTTGGGTAGATCTACTTTAATCTCTTCAACATTTTCAACTTTCCTTGTTTCTGAAGGTGCTTCATGAGGTTTCTCTCTTTTTTGTAATGAATTGTCTTCAGTTTGTGTTATATTGAATTTAAGACCAGCAGTGTCACCCTTTTTCTTTTGTGCAATGAGCTGAGATTGAAGTGAATCAGGACTTGTGTGAAGTTTATCAATCTTATCCTTTTCTTCTGTTAATTTAGATTCCAACTTCTTTTTTATGTTTTCCAATTCCAGAACTTTCATGTTTACTTTTAAAAGTTCATCATCTAGTTGCTTTCTTTCTTTGATCTTTTCTTCAATAGAAATTTGGTTTTCTGTGATCTGTTCATCTAGATACTCAACTTTATCCTTCAGAGACATATTCTCTTCATTGAGATTTTTGATCATTTTCCCTAAGTCACTTGTAGAACAATCTTTCAAATCTTTTCTTAGTTTCCTGATAAGCATTTGTGAGCCATCAAATTTCAGTCTAAGTTCTTCATTTTCTTTTTCAGATCTATCAAGATCTTCAAGAGCTACTTCAAGATTCTTTTTCAAATGTTTTGCTTCTGTTGAGTCCTTGATCTCCTCAAGTGGTTAAACTTATTTGCTGAGGACCAGAGCTCTGATACCAATAGTTAGAAACACTGAGAGGGGGGGTGAATCAATGTTTGTCTATTAATTTCATTTTAGCAACTTAAGAATTAATCAAACATACATAGAATGAAGCTTAACATAACAACTCATAACACATGATATGATTATGGGGAAACCTTGATTAGAGGAAAACCCCGGTGGGAATTAGTACCCACAAATATTGTACTAAGTATAATGAACTTGTGAGAGTTCCTTTTCCCTGTTAAAAGAATTCTCTACAATATGAGTACAATGACCTGGTTAAAGGTCAGAACCTATTAGGAGTCTTTTACAAAACCCTGTTAGAGGTATATGGCTCACTTCCTAGGCTCACTTCCCAATAAGATGAAGGCAACAACCTTCTAAAAGATGATATGCACTATATCAAAATGAACTGCTGTGATGACACTGTTGTCTGATCAGTTCCATGTATGCGTGAATGCTCTTACTCTCTCAAAGAGCTATATCATAAATTGAATTCATCGTACTATCCCTTTGCATCTTCCTCTTACTTAATAATCAACACTTCTTTCATATCTTTACATTACATACTTATATATGAAAATCCGAATAGGCGCGGCCCAAAATAGAACACTAGTCGGCCCTAAAACAAAATATACAATGCTTCTGAACAAGTCAGCTTCAAGCATGTTTACTAAAATGTTAATTACATCATTAAAAACATATAACAAAAGGCACTTAGCCATTACATCACAAAATAACACACGTTGATCAAATAACTTAGTTGGCTTCCATGCTCTGTCTCCTGGACTGTTGGTCTATTGATTTTCTTGTAACTTTGTCGTACTGTAGTTTCATACTATGCATGTCTGGATGTAGCATGTACACATATCATACAACTTATATCTAAATGCACATAAGCTAAATCAATCTGTCACATGTGCGCTGATGTGCTGATCGCTGAGTATCTTTGTTCTGCCCTGTTTTCCTTAGTCATTTTGTCTTTTAAGACAGAAACTAAACATGACTTTTTTGCCATGATGACAACTCAAAATGAGTCATGCATCCTCAGGTAGTCAACTTTCCAACATGATATTGCTAACTCTCAACACATGTCTAATCCACAAGGCAATACCACACCAAATCTGCTACATGCATCCTCAACCATCTTTGTTCTAGCACCAAATCCTTCCATAACTCATTCTTCAAACTTTGTTTTTTCTTCTTCTCATACGCAGTCAGAGGATGATGATGTATCCTCAATACCTGTGAGTAGTCCTGTATTCTCACCCATAGGAGATTCCATCTCCTCCCCTTCATTCCATGCTGACCCCCACATAGAGAATGAGCCATCACATGGCCCACGAGACTTTGTCTCTAGCAAATGTGGACAGTAGGGCCAGGGATAGCAGGGTCTCCATGAACACCATGGCCTGCGCGAAGAAGAAAATTCTTGCTTGCGTGAAGTTTTAAGCCAGCAAAAGATGGGGTGTGGCCAGCATGACACAAGGTAGCATGACACACCTCTCACCAGCCCCTGTCACCCACAGCCAAGCCCGCGTCACATGGTCTTTGGCCAGCAGGAAGAACACAACCCATGCATAGTAGAAGACGGGATGGCTTCTACCAGTCAGTGTAGGATTACCTTCTCCCCTGCAGCTCCACACAGGATAGACAGTCCCTTGGCACCCACACAAAATACAAATGCGATAGGTATGGGTGGAACTTGCAGTTCCTCTTCTCCAGCATTGCATGAGTTGACAAATAGCTCCTCTACCTCAGACCCGCATGCACTCAAATTAATTTCCTCAAGTACTGAACAGAACAACACATTCTCTGATGACATGTTTGCATCAAATACAAAATTTGGGAGAAATAACAAAGTTTCTTTGCCCCATGATTCGATGACAAATGACTTTGATTGTAATAAAAATATCATTTTACAATCAAAATTATGTATTGATTCTGAGAAGACTCATGGATTGAGGAGATCGACTAGGCAGAGGAAAATTCCTTCTAAGCTCTCTGATTATGAGCTATCGTTCACTGAGGAAGTAGAGCCTTCAATTATTGTTTCCAAATTTTTAGAGCCATCAACATTTAAAGCTGCTCTTAAAGATGTCAATAGTGATAAATGGGAAACAGTGATGCATGAGGAAATTGATTCTTTACTCAAGAATTAGACTTGGGACTTGGTCTCTCTTCCCCCTAATCGAAGACCACTTAGGAACAAGTGGGTATACCAGATAAAAGAAGAAGATGAAGGAAGAAAATCCTTGAAAGCTAGATTGGTGGTAAAGGGGTTTGATCAAGAGCAGGGGATAGACTTTAATGAGATCTTCTCACTAGTTGTCAAGATGACAACTATCCAGATAGTCTTGGGATTAGCAGTAATGTGGGATCTTGAGTTTGAGCAGCTTGATGTGAAAACCACATTTCTACATGGTGATGTTGAAGAAGAGCTATACATGGAGAAGCCTCAAGGATTCATCAAAAAGGGACAAGAACATTTTTATTGCAAGCTAAATTAGAGTTTGTATGGCCTCAAGCAAGCCCCAAGGCAGTGGTATATAAAATTTAATCACTTGATGGCTGAAAACAATTTCACAAGATGTGAATCAGATCCATGCATCTACTACAAGACACTTCCTAATGGTGAGTTCGTAATTCTCCTTCTTTATGTCGATGACATGTTAGTAGCTGGAACAAATAAAAGAATAGTTAATGAGTTAAAGGATAAATTGGCTAGAAATTTTGACATGAAGGACTTAGGGGCAACCAAGAAGATTCTTGGCATAACAATCACAAGAGATAGGAAGAAGAGGGAAATTACCTTATTCCAAAAACAATACATTGATAAAGTTGTTGAGAGGTTTGGCATGGCTGATGCAAAAGTTACTCCTCTTCCTCTTGCTAGTCACTTTCGCTTAAGTTCTGAACTGTGTCCAAAAACACAAGAAGAAAAGGATTTCATGGATAAAATCCCTTATAAATCTGCAGTTGGAAGCATTATGTATGCAATGGTTTCTACCCACCCCGACATTGCTCATGCGGTGGGATTTGTGAGAATATTTATGAGAAATCCTAGGAATGCTCATTGGGAAGCAGTTAAGTGGATACTACGGTATCTAAAAGGAACTTCAGATTATGCATTATGCTTTAGATGAAATAAAGTTCAGCTACAAGGTTACACTGATTCCGATCTTTCTAGAGACTTGGATAAACGAAGGTCTACCATTGGATACACCTTCATGTTTGCTGGAGTGGCTATCAGTTGGGCTTCAAGATTGCAACATTGCATTTCTCTTTCTTCGGCTGAGGCTGAATACTTGGCTCTTTCTAAAGGGGCAAGGGAAATGATTTGGCTTCAGCGATTGCTTGGTGACTTGAAAGTTCATCAAAATGAATATAATCTATTTTTTTATAGACACAACGCTATCTTCATGGTTCATAATCATTCATCACAACGTCGCTCTAAGCACATTAACACACATGCTCACTTTGTTCATCATGCAGCTGAAGAAGGAAAGTTGAAAGTTGTCAAAATTGATACCAAGATCAATCCGGCAAATATATTCACAAAGGTTGTCGCCAAAGAGAAGTTCTAAAGTGCAAGGACTTCTCTTGGGCTTGTAAAGAAAAGATAAATCGGCACTTCAGTAGGGTATTGGGTGTTCAGTTGCAGCATTGGTTGTCCTTCAGGCGGGAGTTTGTTGACAGTTGAAGGCCAACAATCTTTTCTCTCTTATTGTGACTTTTCGATTCTGAAGACTCTTCATTGCAATATTGCTGGAGTCTTTATATTTTCTTTAGCTTCTCATTTGTAATTTGATCTTTAACATTAATACAATACTCTACAGTCTGAATGTAACCACATTTGTGGTGAACTAGGATAAAACTCTGTGTTGTCTATTTGTTTCATCTAATTGGCATTTGCTGTTTATTCTTTCGCATTTGAATCCTTTCATAAAGTTCATAAAAAGTTTCTTGAAGCTGCGAAAATTGGAACAGAGTTCTGTGGCTATGAGGGTTTGGCAACAAAATCCACTCATTTTCCACAATTAGGGAAAAGTGGCTATAATCAAGGGGATTCATGAATCATAAGAAGTTGCATTGAGCACCGAGATGCTTCACTTGAAAAGAGGGGAACGAGAGATGTGGGGTCTGTCACCAGACGAATTCAGGTAGAGCACTTAATCCAAGTGTCTTTCCTAGGCTAGCTTTAATGGAAAATTTTATCTATGGGAGAAATATAAGGGAGATTACTCTTGTTTTGAGTTACAGAGTAAGCGATGGGGAAATGTAATGTCTATGAGAGTGTGGGCATCTATTTCTTCTTGTGTTTTAAATATTTATGTTTGTCATGCAAAGCAAAATTGATATAGTAGGATTGATCAGAGATAATGGAGGAAGCTGGAGTGATTTCAAAAACCAGTCAGTCTGAAAATGAAAAATGGCGAGGATGGTCCTAATGGTCATCCTTTGTATGTTGTGCACTTCAGATAAAAAAGGATGTCGTTAAACTCCCTACAAAATGCCTTAAATGCATCATTGATCAAATTTCAAAAATCAGAAAACCTAATAGTTTTTGGCAAACTTTTCAGCATCTGTCTTCATGATTTGTATATTTTGTTGTCAAAAACATAGAAAATTTGTAAAAAAAAAATCATTGTATTTTGTTGAATTTGAAAGAAAAAGTTTAAACTTTATTTTTTTTTAATAATTTTTTTGGTGAATTTTGTCTGGAGTTTAGCCAACGACACAATAGATTATTTACCAAAATGCCTACCACATAATAATTTATTTTAAAAAATGTGCAACAAAATAAATTATAGTTGATAAATATGAGAAAGCATAAATTAAGGATAGATTCATAAAGTGTATATATTGATACTTTTGTGATGTAATCAGCCATAGTGTCATCCACATTCATGTTTCTCTGAAGGTGATAATAAATTCAAATGGTTCGCCCATTCTTTGCAATGTGGGGTGCGATAGGAATCTCTTTATTCCCATTATGTGCAAAAACCAAAAGAAGCAATTTTCACTCGATACAAACGTCAATTTTCTAAATCTACCAAACTCATTGAATCTAAAAGTGAGGCAGGCCCATACCCAATACAACCTAGGTCTTAGGATGCACGGCTTCTCATTAAAAGTTTCTATGGTAAAAATGATAGGTTTATAGAAAACAATATACCAAAATATATATTTTGAAAGTCATTGCCATGTTATATGTAGGTAGTAACAAGTGAGGATGCAGGGATTTTATATTATTATTATTATTATTATTATTATTATTATTATTATTATTATTAGCACTTGCACCTGAAAGGAGGTGCAAGGGATACACTGATAGGTTTTCAATTTGAAAGCATAAATGAAGACTTAGATAATAAAAGATAGTGTATAAAAGTGATGGTCTACAAACATGTAGAATTGTAGAAGGAAGTCTTGTACATAGTAGCATCCATTTTGGATGAAGTAAAGTTACAATAGTGCCCTATTATATTTTTTGTAGGTCATCCTAATAAAACATAGCATTGAAATGCATGAAAACACAAGAAAATATTGTACTTTTAAATATAAACCTTTTTTGTTTCCAGTTCTTGATCAACAAGTGTGAACCTATAGAAGAGAAAATGCTATAATTGACAAGTAACAAAAAATGCAGACCGTCTATAAAGATGTAAAGATGAGCATGTACCAATTTCTAGGCATCCTTTCCACAACATTCACATCTCCGATAACCAAAAAAAAAAAAAAAACATCATGAACATACATAAACAAATTATATATGTATTCACCAAAAACATTTACATATTATACCTAAGAGCATTTACATATCATATCTTGGATACTAAAACTATTTTCATTGTCTTTCTTTTGCACTTTTCATAGAACACGTGCTATTAAATGATATATCTATATTGCAAATATACTTTGGATGCTTCATTGTCTCTATACAATAATTATTAAATAAATTAGTTATAATCAATGAGAAACTATGGTAAAAAAATTTGTAAGTACATTGCTTGGCTGCCCATGCTTTGCCAACTTCTCATTTCTTTGTAACATAAAATCATGAGATACAAAAACTTCTATGTTCATCACATCCATTTTGCAAGCCAGAAGCAAGGTGAATGCAGAAACTTGTGGGCACAGGAACCAACAAATCAAAAGGCAATCCTAAAATAATCTTGAATTTACCTATGATTGAACAAGCATGTGATCTAGTTGTCAATTCATTCATAAGTAGTGACACATCTATACAAATTTTTTGTTCCCATTTTTGATACGTCAGAATTTAGAGTAACCCTTAATTGTCTACACAAAGCAGTCTTTAAACTTTCAAGATTTTCTCAAAAAGTGAAGCATAGGACAACTATATAATATTTTTAGAAAGATAAAAATAGAAAGAATAAATTATGTGAAGATTATTTGTCTTCTATAATGAATCTTTTATAATAAAAAATGTTAAAATCATGTTTTATCTGTTAGATGATAATCATAAATTTTAAAATTTTCATTAGATGTATTCTTTAGGAACTCTAAGTCACCTATTCTTCATCCATCCTTCCAAGATTGTTAGAAGCTAGCCGCTTTGTCTACAAATATTTCAAAGAGCTGAGGATTGAAAATTACAAAAGGAATTAAACAATATAGTCTATATTCTAAATCTCATATAACTATCCTATGTTCATGGAAGGTGTCATCTCAAATCTAAAAATTCTAGTTGCTAGTTATTCACACCCTTAATCAAAGATAGTAATGAGATATAACATAAATATTAAATAAATAAACTGCTCAAGAATTGGGTTGACATTAAATTGTTCCAATAAATGAAGCCTCTTTGAGACTGAAAAGCTTTATTTCCACAAAACATATATTTTACGAGAACCACTTGGATGCAAAATTGAAAACTATAATTGATTATTCAAGGCACAAAAATCCTGAAATCATTATGCACCAAACAGTAAGGATAGAATCAACAATATATTGATAAAAGTTACTCTTACAACACTTGGTCCTTGTAAACCTGGATATGAAAACATGGAAAAAGTAATAACCATGTTAAAATGAATCAAGAAACAACAATTTTCATATAGAATGAAGAACATGAGAAATAAAAATTTGACAAAAAAGAAGATAGACAATTATGTATATTCCCAACTAAAAATGTAACAAAGGAAAGAGCATAAAACTTCACAGTAAAAAATGCAATTATGTAAAAGGAGTAACTCTAGAATTTTGTGTCAAACTTGATGACATGTAACTGACTGAATGTTTGATAATGTTAAAGATAATGAAAGGCATTAAATCAGTTAATGGTTTGTATTTTCATTGATGTCAACTTGATATCATCTGTATGGTCATGTACATAATGCCAAAGACTTCAAAGAATCAATGGAACAAAGGTTATGCTTTCAGCAATGCATAAAAGTCAAGTATTCACTAAGTGAAAAACAACACCGACAAAGTGCACACCATCGGTAAAGGAAAACAAGAAAAGTCACAGTGATACCCGACGAGCAGAAGATAGTGTTGCCCGACGAAGAAAAATCACAGGATGCCTGACGAGCTGAAAACAAAGTTTCTTGATGAGTAAAAATCCAATGATGCCCGATGGACGAAGATCCCAAAGCTAATTGGAGTCACACCGATGGAATTGTCAGTTGTCACCGACGACTAACTGCAGAGTTGACAAACGAAATAGAGAGTTCAGAAAATGACAAAATATCTAGCTGACAAGAGCTAAAGATAGACTTAACTAGTTGTTTTCTTTGTTTTATTCAACCAGAGTTAAGTGATTGATTTAAAGAATATTTGTACAGTTGGCGAGAAGATAACTATGAGATAAATCAGGAGTTATGCTTTAAATCAAATTGGCTGGATTGTTTTTCACGCCAAGAATCAAGAATCAAGAAACAATGAATATCATGTCTATATAAGAGACAAGATTAATTCATTTCTGAAGAGCATGAAAAATGGATTGAGGGGAGTGAATAGAAAGAGGATGCTGAACAGAAACTGATGAAGAATGTCTTCATGTATTCCTGATCAATCAAGCTGAAGGAGAGCTAAAGAATTTTGCTGACACCAATGAATAGTGAGGTACAACATCACAAAGCAGAAAGTGTGGAGCACAAAGAATTGAAATAATACATTGATCAGAGAGGTAATGTACTTAAATAGATCTGAAAATCTGCAATTCAAAGTTGCTTCATGAACAGGTCATAGTGTTTTAATTTAACCATTGAAGCATCAAGTATCTTAACAGAGAAAGACTTAATAGTCTTCTATATATTGAGGCACATCCCAAGGAGTGCCAAAAAGGTTGATTCATGAAAGTAGAATTGGACTTGCCCAATACCTATTGACAGTCTAAGAAGGAGGTTGATTCAAGGATGGTAGCAATAGATGCCCGATACTAAGTGACAACCTCTATGTATAAAATCCTCTAACAAGGTCGCACTTAATAGTGTGTTTGTAACCTTTAAAAGGGTTGGCTCATAACAGGGCTCACTTCAGAAGAGTGAAAATTTGGGGTACCAGTCCCAGTGGTTTTTCCCCTAACAGGGTTTCCACATTAAAAATTCATGTGTTATGTGTGTATGATTTATTTGTTTATTATTTTGTATCTAACATAGTTAACACTGGGTTGATCGGTATACTCTGCTTATTTACTGAGTTTTAGTAAATAGTTATACTGCTTATCGGTAATCAAGGAGAAAAAGGACAGAAAAGGAAAACTGACAGACAGTTAAATCAATAGTAGTATTTCATGGCATGCATCTTGTAGGGACATAATAATCTAAGGTTTATTGATTGATGGTTAATTTTTAAAGGATAAAATTTTGAGGCCACTGATTCACCCCCCCTCTCAGTTATTACTAACAATTGGTATTAGAGCTTGTGTGCTTAGAAAGGAAGGTTTCAAGACCTAAGTCAAGATCACAAGATGAAGAAACGAGATGTGCCCAAGTTGAACAAAGACAACTTGGCTTCATGGAAAAGTAGGATAAGAATCCACTTATCAGGTATTGGTAATGATGTTACTCCATTCCTAGATACTGAATATGTGTTACCTATAGGATCATTAAGAGTAGATCAATTGAGAGAGAAGCATGAACACAATTGCATGGTCATAGAGATTTGTTCCTCACTCTCTGATCCTGAATTTGAAGATGTCAAGGATTGCAAAACTGCAAAGAAGATGTGGGACAAACTGAAGCTTGTACATGGAGGTGATACAAATGTTCAGAGAGCCAAGGAAGAAAGATTTAGAGGAAAATTTGATGATCTCAGAATGAAATAAGGAGAAAACATCACATAGTACAACACAAGAATAAAAGAAGTATTCAATGACATACGAGGAGTTGGAGGTACACTTGAAGAGGAGATAGTGGTAAGTAAATTCTTAAGAACCTTACTGCCTGTATATGCTATTAGAATTTCTACCATTCAAGAAATGAGAGCAGTGGAAAACAATACAGTTACTCTTGATAGTTTAATTGGTAGACTAATTTCATTTGAGATGAATAACTTTGATAATAGTGTCTTACCAAACTTAGAGTATGCATTTAAGTCTTCTATAAAAAAAAAAAAAATCAAGTCATAGACATACATCTGGAAGAGATAGTGAAAGTGAAAGTGAAGAAGAAGATGTAGATAAAATAGAAGCACTAATGGATAGAAGAATGCAAAGAGGCAAAGGTAAATACAAAGGTAAGTTACCACTTGTATGCTTTAATTGTAAGGAGATTGGACACTTTTCTGCAAGATTTCCTAATAGAAGAAAAGATGACAGAAGTAATGATAGATCTTTTGAGAAGAAATTAGATAGAGTTGATAATAAAGATTACAGAGGTTACCAACAATTAGAAAGAAGAGATACCCGAGACTACAAGGACAAAGGAAAGAATGATAGCTACCTAGCTTCTTGCAAGGATGAAGATACTGACACCAAACCTGATGAAGACATCGAGATGGTATTTGTGGTTGTGAAGGATGATTTAGATGAAGATGAAAGGTATGTAGAAGCTGCACTAATATCTAAGGTTAGCAAGAATGACATCTAGATTATAGATAGTGGCTACACTCACCACATGACTGGTGATAAAGAAAATTTTAACACTTTTAATTATTATAATGGTGGTATAGTAAGAATGGGTAATGATACACCTTGTCCAGTTGAAGGTAAAGGAACTATAATGCTGAATAACTTGATTAAATGTGAAAATGATTATTGGGTAAAAGGATTGAATTATAATTTGTTGACTATTTCTCAGCTGAATAATTCAGGTCACAAAGCAGCATTTGAGAATAAGAAGGCAAAGATATTCAATGAAACAGGAAGACTGATTAGTACTGGTGAATAGACAAAAGGTAACTTATTCTATCTGAATGATACTAACACCACTTTCTTAATGAATAGAAACAAAGACATATGGTTATTGCACAAAAGATTGTGTCATGTGAATTTTGACAACATGATGAAAATAAGCAGAAGGAGAAATGTGACGATGACAAAGCCAGACAACATCTTGTGCAAAAATTGTCAAAAAGGTAAAATGACAAAGTCTAGTTTCAAAAGTAAAAACTATACATCTGATGATATTCTAGAGTTAGTTCATACTGATCTATGTGGACCAATGACGACAAAGAGTTATTATGGAGATAGATATTTTATTCTCTTTGTTGATGATTACTCTAGAATGATCACAGTTATGTTTCATAAAGATAAATATGAAGCATTCAAGATGTTTAAATGGTATAAAGCTATGGTAGAGAAACAAAGTGGTAAGGATTTGAAATGCTTGAGGTCAGATAGAGGAGCAGAATTTATATCAGATGAATTCACTAATTTTTGTAATGAGCATGGTATAAAAAGACAAGTTTCTACACCAAGAACACCACAAGAAAATGGGATTGCTGAGAGAAGGAAAAGATCAATTGTTGATTGTTCCAGAAAACTGATGATAGAGAAAGGCATCACCCAAATATTTTGGAGGGAAGCTGTCAGTACTGCTATCTACACACTGAACAGAGTATAATTGAAGAAGGACACAAAGAAGACACCTTATGAGCTATGCTATGGTAAAACACCCAATGTAAGTTACTTCAAAATATTTGGTAGTCAATGTTATGTCTTAAAGGATGATAGAAATAGAAAGCTTGATGCCAAGAGTGATGAAGGTATTTTTCTAGGGTATTCTACCAAGAGCAAAGCTTACAAATGTCTTATCAAGGCTTCTAACAAAATTGTTGAAAGTGCAAATGTAAAGATAGATGAATTTGCAAAAAAAGAATGAGTTGGAAAGCACAAAAGAACCAGAGGACTACAACAAGTTTGTATACTATGAAGAACCCAACACTCTACCTGAAAAATAGTGCTTAATTCCAGAACAACAGAATGTTGCAACCAACGATCAGACTGTTGTTACTGAGGGTCAGGATGATAATCAAAATAATGTGCAAGTTGATGAAGAACAAAATGAAGATCAAAATGATGATCAAATTGATACACAAAGAGTTGTACATGTACTTGCAAGATATGTAAGAAGGAACCATCCATAGATCTAGATCATAGGAGATAAGAAAGCTGGTACAAGAATAAGAAGTAAGTCTTTAAACTCAAATTGTTTAATTTATGAGTTTGAGACAAAATCTGTCAATGCTGCACTAGACAATGAGGAATGGATAAGTTCTATGAATGATGAGATTGAGCAGATTGAGAAGAACAAGACATGGTCACTTGTGCCAAGACCAGATGACAAGAATGTCATTTGTACAAAATGGATATTCAGGAATAAGTTGAACGAGAATGGAGAAGTCACAAGGAACAAAGCAAGAATAGTATGCAAGGGGTATGCACAAGAAGAAGGTATAGACTATGGAGAGACCTTTAAACCTGTTTCTAGGCTAGAAGGAGTAAGAATAATACTTTCTTATGCTACATTCAAAGGATTCAAAGTATATCAAATGGCTGTCAAGTCAGGATTCCTAAATGGAATACTTGAAGAAGAGGTATACATTGAGCAACCAGAAGGGTTTGTCGATCCAGACAAGAGAAGCATGCTATGTAGACTTCACAAAGCCTTATATGGATTGAAAAAATCTCCTAGAGCCTGGTATGAACAACTTCATTCCTATCTAATAAGTATTGGATTTGTAAGGACTAGTGAAAATAGTAAACTTTATTTGAAGGAAGATACTGATGCTAACACTTTGATTGCTGAAATATTTGTTGATGATATCATATTTGGAGGCAATGATATGCTATGCAAATCATTTGCTAATGAGATGAGAAAAAAGTTTTAGATGTCGGTGTTTGAAGAGATCAAGTTCTTTTTTGTTCTACAGATCATTCAACAAAGTGAAGGTATTTTCATTACACAGTCCAAATATATCAAAGAGGTCCTGAAAATATTCAAGATGGAAGATTCCAAACCAGTTGGAACACTAATGGCTATTAGATGTAAGTTAACAAAGGAGGAAAAGACAACAGAGGTAAATTAGACTTTGTATAGATCAATGATTGAAAAACTCATGTATGTTGTACACACTAGACCAGATATTGCACATGCAGTAGGAAATGTTGCTAGATTTTTTGCTAACCCTAGGGAATCACATATGACTACTGTGAAAAGAATTCTAAGATATTTGAAGAACATTGAGGTATTTGGCTTATGGTATGGAAGAGAAGGAAAATTTTAACTTAAGGTGTTTACCGATGCTGATTGGGCTTGAAATCTTGATGACCGGAAGAGAACAACTGGAGGAGAATTCTTTATGGGTGATAGACTTGTCACATGGATTAGCAAGAAGCAAGGATTCATCTCTCAGTCTACTACAAAAGAAGAGTATGTTCCTACTTCTACAAATTGCTCAAATATTGCATGGATTAAACAGTTGCTGGAAGGTATGCATATGAAGATCTTAGAACCAATAATTATCTATTGTGATAGCACCAGTGCAATAAACATTTCCAAGAATCCAGCCATGTATGCAAAGACTAAACACATTGCCATCAAGTATCATTATTTGAGAGAACAAGTTCAAGAAAAAGAGGTGATACTTGAGCATGTGCAATCAAAAGAACAATTCATTGATATCTTCACCAAGCCATTGCCCAAGGATACATTTGAGTACTTGAGAAAGAGACTAGGGGTCAAACCCTTGTCTACCAGTCAGTAAAATGACTAAAGGTTGCATCAGCCTACATATTATCAGAAAATCACTCATTTTGATGCAAGAAAAGAGATGAACTTCAAAGATACATCTATATACAAACAAGTATATATCAAAACCAAGCACGAAAACATATTGTTGTATTGCAGATGGATAAGGGAAATTCAAGGAATATATTATGGATGGAAAGAAAATGATTGTTTCAAATGAATGTCAGATATTTGTAAATTATTTGTTTGGCATTGTTTTCAAAGGCAGAGAGATTATCCATATTATCACATCTTTCTGGAAAATGCGAAAGGTTATCCATTATCAGATTACTCCAACACGGAGAGAACTTGTATGAAAGATTATAAAAAGGGAGAGTTGCTGACAAGAGAAAAAGACATCAAAAGAGAGAGAACAGTCAAAAGAGAGAAATTGTCACAAGGAGAGGACACAGTACATCAGATGATATAGAGCTGCAAGAATCAAATCTAAGCTAAAACAGAGCTTATCGGAGATTAGACATTTATCGGTTATGAAACAAAAAGTTTGGTAGTTTGATGAATCGCAACTGTTGTATTTCATATTGTATTAGAAATAGTATAGTATGATAATATAGTATGTTGCCATCAATTCCAAAGGGAGAGATTGATGACATGTAACTGACTGAATGTTTTTATAATGCTAAAGAAAATGTAAGGCATTAAATCAGTTAATGGTTTGTATTGTCATTGATGTCAACTTGAAATCATCTGTACAGTCATGTACATAATGCCAAAGACTTCAAAGAATCAATGGAACAAAGGATATGCTTTTAGAAATGCATAAAAGTCAAGTATTCAATAAGTGACAAACAACATCGATGGAGTGCACGCCATCGATAAAGGCAAAGAAGACAAGTCACAGTGATAGCCGACGAGCAGAAGACAGTGTTGCCCGATGAAGCAAAACCACAGGATGCCCGACGAGTAAAAATCCAATGATGCCCAACGGATGGAGATCCCAAAGCTAACTGGAGTCACACCAATAGAACTGTCAGTTGTCACCGACAACTAACTGCAGAGTTGACCGACAAAAGAGAGAGTTTAGAAAATGACAAAATATCTAGCTAGCAAGAGCTAAAGATAGAATTAACTGGTTGTTTTCTTTGTTTTATTTGACCAGAGTTAAGTTATTGATTTAAAGAAGATTTGTACAGTTGGCAAGAAGATAACTATGAGATAAATCAGGATTTATGCTTTAAATCAAATTGGCTGGATTGTTTTTCACGCCAAGAATCAAGAATCAAGAAACAGTGAATATCATGTCTATATAAGAGACAAGCTTAATTCATTTCTGAAGAGCTTGAAAAAGGGATTAAGGGGGGTGAATAGAAAGAGGATGCTGAAGAGAAACTAATGAAGAATATCTTCATACAGTCCTAATCAATCAAGTTGAAGGAGAGCTAAATAATTCTGCAGACACCAACGAACATTGAAGCACAACATCACATAGCAGAAAGTGTGGAGCACAAAGAATTGAAATGATACATTGATCAGAGAGGTAATGTACTTAAATAGATCTGAAAATCTACAATTCAAAGTTGCATCATGAACAGGTCATAGTGTGTCAATTTAAGGGTAATACCACAATAGTGGACCTTACACTTTTCAGGAGGAAGGAATTTGCCCCGAAAAAAGTGTCCCACTAAAACATCTTCATTACTTTCGATCGAAGCAGTTAAAAACTTTCGATCGAAAGAAACTAACTTTCGATTGAAAGTACCCAAAATGAGTACTTTTGATCGAAAGTGCCTAGTTACTTTCGATCGAAAGTAACTAGGTTTAGATTTGGCGGAATAAAACCCACCGAAACAGTCATTGTGACTGTTTCGGCTGGGTTGAAAGTGACAGTGGCTGCCTTCCATTTTATCAAACGTCAATTTCAGGTTTTTCACATTTCTAATTTCCATATTTTATTGTTTTATAATATATATTGTTTGTATATATGCATTTTAATGTTTTTTAATATATATTGTTTGTAAATATGTGTATATATGCATGTATATGTGTATATATGTGTATATATGCATGTATATGTGTATATATGCATGTATATATGCATATATGTGTATATATATGTATATATACATGTATATATGTGTATATATATGTATATATACATGTATATATGTATATGTATATATATATGTATATATGCATGTATATATGCATGTATATATGCATATATGTGTATATATATGTATATATACATGTATATATGTATATATGCATTTATATATGCATGTATATGTGTATATATATGTATATATACATGTATATATGTAT
>MU224977.1:1700447-1720683 GCA_018584345.1 Thuja plicata | reverse complement strand
ATCAAGTCTCTTAATAGAGTGGGACTTAATAGTCTTCTATATATTGAGGTACATCCCAAGGAGTGCCAAAAAGGTTGATTCATGAAAGTAGCATTGCACTTTCCCGATACCTATTGACAGTCTAAGAAGGAGGCCGATTCAAGGATGGTAGCAATAGATACCTGATACTAAGTGACAGCCTCTATGTATAAAATCGTCTAGCAAGGTCACACTTAACATTGTATTTGTAACCTTTAAAAGGGCTGGCTGCTAACAGGGCTCACTTCAGAAGAGTGAAAATTTTGGGTATCGGTCCCAGTGGTTTTTCCCCTAACAGGGTTTCCACGTTAAATATTCATGTGTTATGTGTGTATGATTCATTTCTTTATTTTTTTGTATCTAACATAGTTAACACTGGGTTGATCGGTATACTCTGCTTATTTACTGAGTTTTGGTAAATAGTTATACTACTTATCGGTAATCAAGGAGAATAAGGACAGACAAGGAAAACCGATAGATAGTTAAATAAATAGTAGTATTTCATGGCATGAATCTTGTAGGGACATAATAATCTAAGGTTTATTGATTGGTGGTTAAGTTTGAAAGGATAAAATTTTGAGGCCACTGATTCACCCCNCCCCCCCCCCCCCCCCCGCTCTCAGTTATTACTAACAAAACTTAATCCATGAGATTTCTTTGAAACGTGCAAGAAACAAAAACCCTTACCACACTTTCCATTTTAGAATATTTATACACGTATAAATAAATGAAGTCAAGAACTAAGTAATGAAATTAGTTTGTACCTCAACATTATACAGTCGTGCTTCCTTCTCCCAAAACAGCTAGGGACAGATAACAGACTGGTGAAATATTCTCTTCCTTAATAGTTCCAACATTTTTAGAACAAATAATCTTCCTGATAAATATTTGAGAATAAATAAAATATATTATATAAATGGAAATTTGAGCGTGCCAAAAATAGAAAGAAAGCATTAAAATAAGTAAAGGTAGTTGTTGCTGCGGTTGTGACCGTGAATCAAACTATGGATGGCTATTGGCGTTATTTCAAATAACAAAAATAATTGATGGAAATGAGGATATTGTTGAGATGGTAACCAATGTCTGGGATTAATTAGTTCTTTCCTCTAAGACGTAGTTAATCCACCTCCCCTTAGATGAAAAATAAATTCCAAAAAAATAAAAACTGAATTGTATATAGATCCAAACTCTCACCCTTCGAGAGGTGTTGCATCTCATAGATGTGGGCATTCATGTTTGTGGCAACTTTTGTACATCTGGTGGTAACCACTATTTTACACCATTTATTACGAACAATGGGAAGCCCATCACTTCAGTATCAAGACTAGCTTCTCCATTCGACATCAATTCAGATGCTATCCAATTACTTATGCTACCATCTATTTGGAAGTTTATTTGGAAGGCCAAGTCACATTGCAATTTCCTTAGAGAACAAATCTGTGAAAATGAAAACTAGGAAGAACATTCATACCTGTATTTTGATTTTTTGAAGACTTGTTTCAGAAGGAATTTTTTACCCAGCATGCCCATTCCTGCAAAAATAATGACTACAAAGAAAGGGTCTTCTAACAGTGCTAGAATTTAATTGAATGTAGCATTTCGCACTCCATGCAAAAAACTGGAGTAAGCAAAGGAAGGGATTTTCTTATTGTAAAGCTCTATAGTGAGAGTAGTTTTACCAGAGCCACCAAGCCCAACAATTCCCACAATTTTTACTTGTTTCTCAGTGTCAACATATTCCTGTTGAATTTTTCCAAAGTCTCCAATGATTTCATCCATTCTAGCTAGATGTTTGGCCACCTCCAATGGCTCTTTTTTTACCACTCTCAAAACTGAATTCACTATGCTCTAGTTCAACAACATTGTTTCATCGCCGAACATTTAAAACCAAATTTCACACGATGAAACAAACATTACTATATGCAAATGATTTGATAAATGTGAGAGAAGGAATATTTGAATTCTTATCCAATTTTTTCATTAAGCACGTGCCTAGAAAGCTGACAGATTCTTTCCAATGTCTTTTTCCACTCCTCTAGCATCTTTGAGGAACACCTAATCTTCTTTTCATATTCAAAAAAAGTAGGAGCATAACACTGTTTCCCTTTGGCCACCCATCAAAGATCATCGAGTTCACATAATAGAACACTAGGAGAATTGGAGTGCCAGTTTCAAGCATGAAATATAGGTCAGCTAGAAACTAGGGAGATTGGGCATAATTCTTTGAGAAAATAGAAATATGAAGTCCAACAGTGGTCATTGCCTCCTTTCATTCTTGGGGCATGGCATCGGCCAACTCCAGCTCTTCAACATCTAGAAAAGCATGTAAGCCAAGAAAATATAGGCTGTGGTAGATAACACTGGCTACATTGTGCTTAGTATCACAACTGCGATGATGTATGAAGACATTCCATGGCCCCTTCTTCATTACTATTGAAGATGATGAAGATGCTTACGCCGTAATTCCATCAAAGGGGTTTGGTAGGTCTCTCCGATCCTGTCGGCCTGATGATGTAGTGGAAGTGGAAGCCTCAGCCATCTCCTTCCGATCTGGGTCTCTCTTATCCAAATGTTGAAAGAAAGGTTTAAGAGTGAGAAATTGATGGCTGAAACTGGCAAGAGAAATAAAAATCATCGTCAAGCATTGAAATCTTAATCAACCTTGTGGTAGATTTTTTCACACGCTTTGGTGTCTGTGTGCATTCCTTTCAGTTCACTAGTTTAGTTGTGTGTATAATTGTTTTTGCATTCAATGGAGTTGTTGTCTTTGTAGAGCGCAATTACAAAGTTTATGTAGTACACCACTTTTCTAAGAAGATAGATATAAGTTTGTCTAGATTACAAGATAGCTGTGAAAGTGAGATAAGATGAAAAGTACATCATTTACATGTTACAGATGTGCATTGAAATGGGGGTATATTTGTTGCATCCTTGTCAATTATGAAGGCTTTCCTTTAATTGTATTGTGTTATCCAGAGTATGAATCAGCCACAGATACATAAACCTTAACTAAGGAGTCAGAGTTAATGAAAACTATCATTTCTTCTTAAACCATGGTCTGAAAACCATTTTCAGGCAGCTTGTATTACGATGTGAGGCAAGTTCCAGTTGCAAGCAACCTCAAAAGGGAAGCCTATCGGCTAATTATTATAATTAGAATGAATTTATTATCATAAAGTGTGAATAATGAAAAATTAGTCTATTAAAATTTATAAAAGGTTAATATTACAAATTCTACGGTCTATGATTAATCTATTTTTGTTGGACTTATCATGTATTACAATCTAGAAAATATGTTAGAGAAAGTGTAGTCAATGCAAAAAAATATTGAAAGAAAAATCTAAAAGACAATTTGCAATGACTTATGTGAACTACTACATGTCAAAAGTCAATTACATTCATTGGATTGTATGAGTTCTTTTATTGTGTAAGGGCCTTGATTGATTCTTTGTTGGGAGATTGTTATCATTATTGACGGATATTTCAATTACACATTTTAGTGGGAGCCTATAATAGTGATGTTTTACAGTTTTTTGTATAATCTTAATCTAGAAATTATGGTTTGATGCTTATGGTGTTGATTTATTTGAGCATGTTGGGACCACAAATGATCTTTTGCTAGAGGTTAGTTTATCATTATGCCATATAGATTTTTTTTATCATTGTTCAATGGAAGCTTGTGGTAGTGATATGAATTCACTATTGGATGATGGGTTATCTTCTTCAGTATTTTCTGGTATCATAGATGGACTCTTGGGTTACATTCCATGTATGCAGTGAGTGTTCTTTGAAATCATGGGCTTTATTCATAGGATATGGTAATCTTTACTTGATTTTGAGATGTTAAAAACTTGGAGTAATGGAGGACTCGTGAATTATTTGGTAGAGGTGTTTTATGTGTTTTGTCTTATGATGTATATGATGCTTGTTTGACTAGGTGGTTGGCATTTTATCATGGTTTATTCTTGACTAAATGCTTAGAGCTATATCATGATACAAGTGTATTTCATGTTGATTAGAGCATATCTTATTCTTTTATGGAAATCTGATATCATCATATCCTGTTATGTTCTGGATTCATGATTGGATCTTTGACATTGATCTTGGTTGGTTCTCTTGGTATAGAGTACAAGATAATTTTCTTGATTACTTCATGATAATGTCATGTTGAATTTGTAGCTTGGTATGCAATATAGGGGAGCCTTGAATCTATCTTATGGTTTAGGCATGTGTTGAGATGGATACTCTTGATGCGGATTCCAAAAGAAAGTTTGAGGATCCTACACCTTGGTTGGATGTGAGTTCAACATGGACATATGAAGAGATTTTTATTAGATGAGTCATGGTGACATGAACGTCTTGGAGGAGCATTCTCATTGTGATTCCCCATCGGGCGACTCTCAACATGAGGACATAAATACACAATAAAATTTTCATAGATATTTTCTAGTTTACTCTAATGTAACACTCGAGATGAGTGTTAACTCAAAGAGCATATACAACTATGTTCATTTTAAACACCATGCCAAACATTATTATGAAAACTCTTGAACAAAATATAAGATAATAATAACTAATACCATTCCATAGCTAAGTTTTGATTTCTTGACCCTTCTTCATGTTTTCCAATACCTTTATTTACACACAAGTCTCAAAATTAGGTGATTATGAATATAACCTTTCTCATAATTTTATTAGGATGCATAAACAAATATCAATAGGAAAACCCTAAGGGAATAGACCTAAGTCTTGACCTAGCTCATTAGTGATAGCCTTGCCTATGTTCACGATCAGAGATTTCATAGTTTGATACTTTAATCTTGACCCAAATCATATTGGTTCAAAAAAAGAAAAGGTTCAAAATGCATAATATAATTATTAGTTAAATAAAGTACATAAGAAGCTATGCAAACCTTTCTAGGGTCTAGTTTCCCAGTTAGTCTCACTCTCGACTGCCACCCACTTAGTTGAAACATGGATGATGTCCTAGACTTACTGATGGCTTAACACCAACTTCCACAACTCATACTAGCGCTTTATCTGAATTTATTCTCAAGATAAAGTTTATCACTATCCCACATATATGATTACTAAAATTTATTCTTATTGGTAGGCCATAACTTGGTGTAAGAAAACCCTTAAATAGATACTTGACCACCATGGAAGGCAGTCTAACCAATCAAAATGGTGATAATTGAAGGTTATCAATATCTACTTGTAGGCTTAATGATAATAAGGACTATAGTGAATGAAGGGATTGAATAACACCCAATGATGGTGAGAAATTCCCATGGAGTCTTATAACATAGAAATGATCATAGTGAATTTATTGAAATTGATTACTACAAGAAAACATCCAAGCATTCATACTTTACAAGTCAATAATAGTTATCTAGACATCATGTGTTTTACTTTTATTTCATATTGTAATAAATGCAATTCATATAATCATTCACGCGGTTAAATATTACAAAATCTTGCACTTCAAAATAATAATGGTATAAGGGAAGGATCAACTTTTAAATGATGATAACACAAAAAAGACAATTTTATAACAATGATAATTGTAGACACCTAGATTTGGTCATGTAAAATCGAGCAAAGAACAAAGTGAGAAATCAAGAAAAAATCATGAATTAATTGAGAATCAAAGCTATTGGATTAAATCAAAAAGATTAATTAATTATACTATTGATTTAAATCAATTAATTTTATAGTTTAAATCAAATTAAATCCAACTCCTTCAAGGGTGCACGTGGCTAAAATAAATCAATTAATTCATTCTTATTAATTTCTCATCCACCACATCGGACAAAATTAAATCAACCAATTATAATGAAGAATTGAGGTCACATGGATCAAAGACCAAATTGATTCTCCATCTTTCATCTTGAGGTGCATCTTGGCCCTTCATTTTTTCTTCTTGTCTCAACATTTGAAACCAACCTTTACTTTGTCTTAACCTTTGAGATCATCAACTCAACCCTTGGCTAATCATGAGTAAACCTAACTCTACGCCTACCCTTTAAATAGAATACATTCTGTAGAGAAAATGACAAATTTACATCCAATAATCTTGAGCATCCTTACTATAGGAAATTCAATTCATAATCATGGCTTTTCATTGTTGAATTTGCATAATATAATCTAATTCGATAATTTTAGTATAATTGAGCTAAAATATGGCATAATTGCATCATTTCTCATTATAGGATTATCACTAATGGATGCTAAGCGAAGAGCATTTGATTAGCATTTCTAGATAGAGAGCCATTAGATGCTTCTTGTTTATGTTTTCAATTCAATTAGCTTAAATTGTGTTATTTCAAAGTTGAATTGATGATATTTGTAAACTAATTTCATGAAGATATATTTCGTATTTATACAAAATGGCGCCCACCATAGGGCTCTTGCCTCATATTAACCTTTTAATGAGTTTTTGGTGTTTTTGAGTGGCTTTATGTTGCAGATTTTTAAATTTGCAGGTGTAGTGATGCATTTATGAAGCCAAATAACGCTTATAAAGTGAATTTTGATGCCTTTACGAAGCTAAATGCCCTGTATTTGGTGAATTTTGATGCAGTGCAAAGATCTTTCAATGCCTTTACACAGTTAAATAGCATATGTCATCTGAAGTTTGACACATTTACATAGAGAAGTGACGCATGCCAAGATTCTTCTTACTCGTGTCTTATTTCTTTTAGCGCTTAAATTCACACTTTGTAGTACATTTAATAAACTAATTAATACATTTCAATACTTAAAGAGCATTCTGCAGTAAGAAATAACGCATGCTAATCCTTCTGAGGCGCTTAAAACGATTTTAATACCACGTAGGAACTGTTAAATAGCGCATAGCACAACCTTTAAATTATGCATATTAAATCAAAATCCTGCTCTTAGTTGAAGAGGTTTGAGGGATGAGTGCACCCGTATCGGGTTGCTAAAACATCTCTGTGGTGGGCCTTCGCTGGTTGGTTTCTCGCACGCTTCACGCCTCTGCTGGGCAGCCTCGCATGTCTGAACCCTCCATAAAAAATTAAAAAAATATGCTAGATGCAAGTATGAACAAGACTATTCTTAAATGTCGATGTATTAGAATATTTTGGTTTCACATCTTGTGTCTTCTATTATGTGTGTAGTGAATTTAAATTGGCATCTTTCTCTTTATGAACATAATTTGTCAAATCATGAAAATTAATACATAACAAACATGTTACCAAAATGTAAAAATGACATATATACAACTAAAATAACTAATTTTGCTTATATGTTTACAAGAATCAAAATCATGACTATGAAAATGTCCTCACAACTATAGATCCACCATAAGATAGACATCCAAATTGACTTAAATGTCTAAAAACATTAGATTACTAATCACAAACATTAATATAATTCAATTAACATGAAATTGCATACACGTGAACATACTGAAATGAAAAATTACATGCGTTATAACCTCTACGATTTATATATATTATGCAAAGGGGTTCAAATTTCTACTCTATCGTACTACTTTCTTCCGGCCCTTTCTTTCTAATGTAGAACATGCACATGAACTATACATTTGGCGGTTTGAAAATGTGTCTGAAACAAAGAATTCCATGCATGTACGGAGAAAGGAAATAAGTGGAATTCTACTCGAAACAAATCAGCAATAGTGTTCTACATCTGGCTTTGTCGATATGGGCTCGACAAACTTGCTTCAGGTGATTGTCGTATACCGAAGCTAGTATATTTTTTACGGTTCCAATGTCAAGTCATTAAAACATGAAGTAAAATTCCATTCCAGCACTCCACATTTTCTATGTGCTCCGATGTGCTTGGTGTCTTTTTTTTTTAATTGATCAAAGCCACAAAGTAGTGTATCCAGATTCCCTATAAAACGAATTAAGCCCTGTAAGTAATGTTGTGCATTTTCCAATTAAATCGTCAAAATTTAAGTATAAGTTAGGTCAGATATTTCATTTTATTTCTAATGTACAATCATGTCTCAATTTTAATTAAAAGTCATAATTAGAATAAAGAATAGCTCTCTTTTAAGAAGACAAAAAATAATACAATGGAAAAATTTCATAATTAGATATGATAAATGAGGGATGTAATAAACGAGGAGTATGTCAAAATTTGGGAAGATGTTTAAAAGGTATGGATAAAAGATGTAGAAATGAATGTAAATGAAAAGGTAAATACGTGAGAGAAAAGTCTAACTTTGCACAAGATTGTGCTATTATTTGATATATAGGTTTTTGAATTAATTTTCTCAAAATAGGCTTAAAATGTGAAATAATGTAGGTGCGCAAGTCTTACTATTGCATTTTGGAGATACATGAGAATTACATAATGATGATGTATCTCAATGTATGTAGCACTTGCAAACATAAATATAATGTATATAATCAAGCATAAAAATGGATATTGAAGATTCAATATAAACTCATGGACCTTTTTGAATGCTATTGCATGAGTTCATCCGTTGATGTGAAATCTCCATTGGACCTTTAAAGTAAGAAAACTACACCATGACTAGTTTTTTTTCATGCAACTAGAAATAAGAAACACGATAAATTTCAATCTTACTATTAACAATCATAAATAGTAGATGAGAAAGAAGAAAATAAGTAGTAAATCTAGAACCTTACTATTAATAATATTACTACTATCAAACATAGCATAAAGTTTACTTTTTACATATCCTTTCCACTTCACATGACAATTTTACATTGAGGTATCCTGGGACTATTTACTCATTAAGACCTTGTCGTCTTGAGAGTAGCAGATCCCGTCCTTTACATTCTGGCGAACCGTATGAGAATTTCGCATTGGGTATCTTTATTCAAAACTTTAATTTATTTGGCAATTCCTTGTAAAAATAGGATATTGATATGTTAGAAGATATCGTGGGTGACTTCCTAGAGGTTTTACGTGCTATTCAAACAAATTTCCAACAAAATCAACCACTAGAATCTTCTTCCTTATAGGATGAGAAGTCTGTAAATGTGATTGTTGTCTCTGTTACTCCTAGTCAACCTAAGAGAACAATCATTTATGTGAGTCTAGCTAGTCCTTCTCCGAAGATATTTCATTCTATTCATGGTGTTTCATTTGAAAGCAATTCACAAGATCTACAAAACAATTACACAAAATCTAAAGCTCCATCTCATTCAGTGATAGCTCTTACTTACAATACTCTAAGGAATAAAACATATGTCTATCAACCTGATTATTTACAATTTTCTCAACTTGATCTTCTTCAAGAACCTAAACACTCAGCCAAGCAACAAAGTGAGTATGATCTTATCAAGAAACTGTGTTACTCCCGACAAGATATCACTTTAGAATTTTGTGCAAATGACTTTGATTTATTAAGGTATACTTCAAGAAGTTGCTTAGAAGATTATCATATCTTTGTTTGCTAGAATGACGGACCTTAATGTGCTGATAGATCATAAGCAGTTGTAGAAGGCAAAGGATCAAATTTATCTCCTCTTATATTTACTATTTCACTCTACTTCTCAAACTCGCTTTCTTCTAATGTGTATTCACATATGTGTGAGCACTCCTAGCTCATTTCATCATGGCACATGTCAGTATCCAGTGCCTTCACCTTGACAAACTTTGCACAAGGTTATAGCTGTATATTTGCACACAATCTTGTCCTTCATCTCATAATCTATGTCAATCATCTATTTTGACAACCAAAATTTTGTATATTGTAGCCTTGTTCATCAATTCTCATCAACCAATTCAAGCTAAGTCTGTCTTGCCCAATTTACTATTAATAATATATATATCAGTGTCATATTTATGCTTTAATTAAAAGCAATCCACATTTGTAAAAATTAAGCAATCAAGAAAATCAAATCAAATGGATAACGACACATTCACTTCAACTCAATTAAAGGGATGAGTATGTGAATGAAAAGGTAAACGCGTTTATTACTTTATCTCCGTGTTTGATGTCTTTTACATTTTCTTCATCTTCAATTTGAATTAAGTGATATCAAGGCTATGGTGCCAATTTCAACTTGGATGAATTGAACAATTAAATGACCATTCACCTAGAATTCAATGTGATTGAATAATGAAAATTATTTGACTGTTTAGGGGTGTAAGATCCCCATTATCCATTTTGTGGGAAACATGAGACTTTTATACATTTCTTTTGGTATTTCCCAACAATTTTGGACATGGATACATGATTTTTTCTAGCCTTTTGGACTTAGGCCCTTTTCCTGGCATAAGATCTTGCTAGGGGACTCTTCTTGGTTTCCTTCAAGTTCACACAAATGTAACATGTTTTTAAGGTGGGAATCCTCTTCAATTTGTGGAAAGACATATATGTTGTTATTTCTTCTCATAGCTCTCTTGATATAAATGTTTCTCTCTATACTAAAGCTCATATTTACAATAATATCATGCTTTAGATTCAAGTACATGCCAACAGAGTTGCATTGGAAGTCACCCACTTGAAGGAGCTTTTAAAACATTAGGGAATTGCCCCTTGTGTGATTATTAGTGGGTCATCATATCACTCTATTTCTAGTGATTGTTCTCTGTCCCTTGGTTGTTGGCATGACAAAAATCCTTCATGCACCAGTCGTACACCTCGCTCTCCTAAGCCTCTTGCCGCTACTCTAGTAGAGGAATATATTCTCATCATCGCTGCTCAGTTTTGGCACCATTAGGTGGCTCTACTTGAGATTGGGATACGAGAAGTGTCGGTCCTTCTACTACTTGTGGCATTGGTTGGCTGGACATCGATAGAGACCCTGGTTGGCCAAGTTCCTTTAAAAGTTTTTTGTGGCCTTCCTTGACCATTTCTCCTACTAGGAAGGATATTAAAAAAAATAAAAAAATACTTAGTTGTAGAAGAGAGGTGGTCTATTCCAAATGACACTCCCGACCGTGATAATGGATCGGGCCACAAGGATGACAGGGATCCCCTGCCGCCTGCATTGACCATTGCTTTAGTCACTTAGCAGCTGTTTCATTTGCTTTTTCTTCCATGCCCAACTTGTGTTTCTAGTTATGTTGTTTTCCTAGGCTTAATGTATGTGACTATTGTGGAGTGATCTTTTATCCTCCTCTTTTTTTGTGAATAGTGCATTCTATCTTTTTACTTAATTAATGAACATGCGTATTCATACTTAATCATCATCAAATGTAAACAAAAAGATATCTAAATAAAAATAAAAATTATACAATGAAAAGAAAAGAAAAATTAAACTAACAGATTACCAAATGAAAATTAATACATGCTATATTATTAATTATAATTATTATTTTGAAACAAAAATCAGTTTTGATCGCAAAATTATCTGCATATCCTTTAATCTCTGGATCCAATTGCTATTGTTATTATTAACTACTTTTTATATTGAACAGAAACAGGATTACATAAAATAATAATTGTTAACTCTTAAAAACGTTATAACTTTTCAACGTGTACTAGATGACATTGGTGGAACCTGTAGAGAGAGACTATGGCTCCGTTTGGCGAATATATCACCAGTTGGCACAAATGTAAACCTAAACACCACATCATTTCATTGCATGGAAGATTCCTAATGTTTTTGGGCAAGATCAATGACAGCTATCAACAGACCTATAATCTTTTTTTATGTAAACCTATACAAGCAAGAATGACAGGAATGAGAAATGGCTTCAGATAACCAAAACTAGGTTTACAATGGATACCATAATCCAAATTGGTCCTCATCGTTTTGCAGAACTGTTTGCTCATCCTTATTATGTCAATCGGTTTGATGTACGACACCCAAACTAGCTTTTCCTCCACCGGCGTTACAAAACCCGGTAACGAGAGACCCTAAATTAGACTGTGAGTTGAGGTGGTCTGATTGAGCGGTTGCCAGTTGTGATTGGAGATGCAATACTTGCTTCTGCAGTCGACAAATGGCGCCAGTGCAGCCGTAGATTGGATCATTGAACCTCGCACTTGCTTCGTATACGAGGCTTGTTACAGCATCTGCTCTCTTCTCAGCCGGAATATCCTGCACAAACAAACAAACAAGGAATGATGTTGAAATAAAATCTGCGTTGTAATTTTGATCTGAGTATAAGGGAAGTCATTCATATTTAGAATACGCATGCACAGTTGAATCAATCAAATCGTTTCGATTGAAAAGCAACATTGCCAAAATCTGAAAAAAAACATTTGATTTGTACCTGAAGGATTTTGATAATGTTGCTTGTTCCAAATAATTTGCGTACAACTAAGAATTTGTGAGGATCCTCTGGCGGGAAATAAGGAGCGAGAATGCATTTATCTCCACATTTTTTTCGTTGAATTTTGCAGGCTGCACACGGATAAACAACAATACGAGCCATCTGGTTCTGCTGGAACAAAAATTAATATAAGTAGATTACACCGATTTGGGAATAAATGTTTAGTGGTAGATAAATAGGAATTTGTTTTTTTCAACAATGTGATGCCGAAAGATGACGTGTGAGATTTGGTCCATTATACGTAATTGTTAGGTCTGATATTCGAGAAAGTGGGCCCTATTTTTTTTTTTGTTTTGTACGCCTCCCAATCAATCTAAATCAAACAATAATATATTAAATATACAAATCAAATTAAAGTTATAGTATATTAAAGAAAGATATAAATGAATCTAGACTATATGAGATTGTTTAGTTATTTCAATATATTTTTATATTAGATTTTAAATTATCTTGATTATGATCATATTTTTGTGTATAATTTTGGCTTTTATATTTAGTCTTCAAAAAAATAGTTTCTCTTCAACTCGTGTTTCATTATGTATAATGTAATGTAGACAAATATATTTAAGAATCTAATATGGAAATATCAAAAATTTCAAACTTCATTTTTCCTTATTCAAACTCTTTGTTCCTCACAATATTGAATAAAAACAAGACAAAAATGCAAGCTGAATAAATTGATGCAACATCGTAAACAATTTTCTTGTAAAGATAATGCAAGAAAGTAAATTATAACCCATTTCTTTGTCGAATAATACTTTCATGTAGCTCTACATATCTTTTTGATGAACTAGGGTTTATTTTTAAATAAACAACATTAAATGCTTGATTAAGAAAAAGTGGTGTGCAATAGTCAAATTTCAGAAATACAGGCTATTGAAATAATAAAATTCAAATTTTAGAAATAGGATGAAATAATGTGTGATTTGTTCTAACTAGGAGCTAAATTTTGATGGTTGACCAACATTTCATGTATTTTATCTATATTAGTTATTGATTTACACTATGTTTTTCAAATGTTATGTAATACAATAAGGAAACATAACATACTAGATATACATGCTCACAAAATAATCAACAATATTTAATATTTTCGACATAATTTCCTTTTTTGAATGTTAATATATAGTAAGAAGAGATTATTATTTTATGATAAACTAAATAAATACTACCATATAATTGTCAAGTTTAGATTGTGAATATAAGAAACAAAACGTAAATTGTGCAATCATATACATCCATGGTTTGTATAATCATTTATTTATACAAAGTTTATTAGTTATATACTTAAATGCAAATGTGTGTGTACATATACATATAGGTACACACATAATATAGAAATAAATTTTATTTGTCCTTAAGCTATATTCTATGTTGGTTAACAAAATAAAGAAAATAACTACAAATCGATATAGATTCATTAAGTTATCAGAATGGAGTGGAGGGTATTACTCAATATAAAACAAATAATGATAGCGTAAATAGTCATAAATGAAGAGATATGTTTCTTAGATTTTGTACCATTAAATGTGTCATTCAATAAAAATAAAGGCATCTATACACTTTGAAATCTGAAGATGCCCTAGATTGTCATATATGTAGATTATTAATTAAGATATTCTTCACTTATATTTTTTCAACATCATTATTATATATTTAGTTTCCACCAACAATTTTGATCGATATCTACAAAGTTGATGTCTAATGATCTCTCAGTTCTACCTTGTGAACACTTAAAAAAAGGACTACTATATGATGGCATCCCCTATCAAATTTTTAAGTTTATTTTTCAAGTTGGCAATAGTGAAATATACATTCGCAAACATCAGAATTCACATTAGATGGAAGTGTGAGTTAGTGTCCTTCAATGTCCTTGTATTAAAATAATATATTATAAAAAACATGATTTTGAAAAGAAAGATAAAACAAATATAAACCATACATAATTAATAATAAATAAAAATATTAGATAGTAATATGGTGTTAAAATATGTGACCAATGATTAATATAGGTAGATATTATAATTATAAATAAAATTAGATAATTAAGAAAATTATTTAAGTTCGGATAGATCAAGTAGTGTAAGTATATATAGGATAATGACATAGGAAATTAGATCACTAAATATAGTCAAATAAGATAATTCTCTAATTAGATAGATCAAAATAATGTATAAATACAAATGACCACGTGGCTCATAAGCTAAGAAAAAATATCAAAATAAAAGGAAAAAAAAGTAACATAAAAATAAGAGATTGTACCTAGCTAAGAGTCACTAGATAAGATAAGAAAAAGTAAAAATAAGAGATAAATAATATTAAAATAAAAACATGATGAGATAATAAAGAGATAGAAGGTAAAAAAAATATTCCCTATGTGGATTAAAATGATATGAAGTAAATATAATTTTGCAAAAAGACACATATGTCTCCAAATTGTGGTAAAACACTAATGTATCCCAAACCATTCAATAACAAAAATTCAGAAAATGCTCAACACAAAACTTAAGAATTCCAAATTCTTCATTAATATTCTCCAACTTACTCCACCCTATAATGAAAGAAAAATCCTACTTATTACAATTCCCAAAATTACCATATTTGATAGATTTTTGGGAAATTTTTTTTTTTTTATTTTTTTTATTTTTTATTTTATTTTTATTTTATTTTTATTTTTTATTTTTCCATTTTTGGTTATTTCCAAAACCCATCCTACAGATCCTTATTTTTCTCAAGAAAAGCCCCCAACTAAGGAAAAATGAATTGCCAACTAATCCATGAAATCAAAGACACGATTTCAGATTTATTACAAAAGACAACATTCTAAAAACTAAAAAAAATACAAAAAGCCTATTTTGGAGGCCAAGATGATAATTATGACTCTTAAAAAAAGCTAAGATCATTAGTAATCTAAATAAATCTTCCTCACGCAACTGCCTATAAAATTTCAGCCAAAACCCACCTCCGAGTCAAAAGTTACGACCCTTGGATGCTCCTACATCATTCTCCCCTACTTGAAAAGAGTGCATCTCCTCCAAGTTCCGGTTCTTGAAATGCTTCCATTTAGACTCATTTAGATTCTTCAAATCCCATTTTTAAATCCAAGTGCTAGTTGTTGGTGAAAACCCTTCCCACTGCACAAGATATCTGTTGTAGTCACCTTGTCGAGTTTGAACAGTTTTCTTATCTAGAATTTGTGTGACCTTTTCCTTTTTCTTGATGGGGATTGTGTGTGTCCATTTGACCTCATCCACACTTTCAATAGAGGCATCATCACCATGGAAAGTATATAAATTATAGATATTAAACACAAGAAATATCAAGACTACTGGGGAGCTCTACCTCATAAGCATTATCATTAATCTTCTACAAAATCTTGCAGGGACCAATTTTATTATATTTCAATTTGTGATAAGCCTTGGTAGGAAACCTATCCTTACATAGATAAATCATCACTAGATCACCTGCACTAAAAAAATGATACCCTCTAGTAGCATTTGTGGAAGCTTTGTACCGCTCATTGTTGTCCAGTAACTTATGTCTTGCATCTTCCTACAAATGGTAGAGCTATTCTGCAAAGGCTTCTCCATCATCACTAACTCTGTCACCCAAGGGAAGTTGCACCAAACTGAGAAGACCCTGAGGATTTCTATCATAAACAACTTGAAATGGTGACTTACCAGTCGACCTATTCACTGAGCTATTCTAAGAAAATTTTGCCTGGGGAAATGACAAATCCCATTGTTTGGGCTTCCCTCCAACAATGCATCGCAAAAAATTACCAAAACTTTGATTAACCACATCTGTTTTCCCATCAGTTTGTGGATGATAAGCACTACTAAAATGTAACTTTGTCCCCATCTTCTTCCATAAGGTCCTCTAGGAATGACTCAAGAACTTAGTATCCTGATTAGAGGTGATCGATTTTATAACCCCATGCAATCTGACTATTTTAGAAAAGAATAACTTGGCCACCCTAGTGGCATCACTAGTTTTATTACAAGCAATTAAATGAGCCATTTTCGAGAATCTATTCACAACTACATAGATAGAGTCATTACCTTGTTGTGTATGTGGCAGTCCCAATACAAAATACATACTCAAGTATATCCATGGTCCTATTGGTACTAGAAATGGCATGTACAATCCAGCGTTCTAGAATTGCCCTTTGGCTACTTGAAAAATTTGACTCCTTTCCACAAACCTTGTGATATCTCACTTCATCTTTGGCCAGTAGTACTTATCTGCTACCAAGGATATTGCTTTATCCTTCCCAAAATTCCCAGTCATACCACTGCTATGAAATTCTCTAATAATTTTTTCCCGTATTGAGCCTACAAGAACGCACAACTATTCTCCCTTGAATAAATAACCATCTTGCATAAGATACTCACCTTGAGTAGTGTATGTGTGCCCAGGTACTAGATTCTTCAACTGATCAACAACTTCCCAAAATTCACTATCAGATTCATACAAGTCTTTGATTGCATCAAATCCAACTAATTCCATTTCTATGATGGTCAGAGGCAGAACACACCTCCTCAAGGCATCTGCAACTTGATTTTGTTACCTTGATTTATGCTTCAGAACAAAAGTAAACCCTTGGAGGAAAGAGCCCCATTTTGCATGTTTGTAGTTCAACTTTTTTTTGTGTTAAGGTATTTTAGAACAATATGGTCTGTAAAAAACACAAATTCTTTGGGTACTAGATAATGCTTCCAATGTCTCAAAGCTTGTACAATTGCATGGAACTCTATATTATATGTGGAATATTTCATTTTCACATCATTCAATTTTTCACTAAAAAGGAAAAGGGCCTACCTTCTTGGATGACTACAACACCAATGCCCACATGTGAGGCATCAAAGTCCACTTCAAACACTTTATCAAAATATGGTAAGGCCAATATAGGAGCTTCAGTGACCTTGTTCTTTCGATACTGGAAACTCTCTTCATCCTTTTTGGTCCATGAAAGCTCTTGACCTTTAGTGTAGTTTGTCACAGGTGCTACAATGCTTCTGAAATTATGAATGAAATTTTTATAGAAAGTATCCAAGCCATGAAACTTCTCACCTTGGTGATACTATGTGGACTACGCCATTCAAGAATGGCTCAAACTTTCTCTGGATCCATCTTGATACCATCTGCAAAAATGACAAATCTCAGAAAAACCAGGCTTGCTTGCATGAACCTACACTTCATAAAATTAGCATAGATTTTATCTCTTCTTAATACCCCCAATGTGATCCTCAAGTTTTGTAGATGTTCTTCCCTTCCCTTACTATGAATTAGTATATCATCAAAATAAAAAACTACAAACTTTCCAATGTAGGGACACAACACAGTATTCATGAGTCTCATAAAAGTGCTAGGTGCATTTGATAAACTAAAAGGAATAACCTTCCATCATACAAACCATCCCTATTTTTGAAAGCAGTTTTCCATTCATCCCCTTCTCGGATGTAGATCTAGTGGTACCCACTTCTCAAATCAATATTAGTGAAATATGTTTCTTTAGCAAGGACATCCATCATATCATCCAAAGGAGGGATAGGAAAATGATACCTGATGGTTATCCTATTTATTTCTTAACTGTTTGTTCACGTCCTCTATGTTCCATCTTTCTTTTGGGTTAGTAACACTAGTACAACACAGGGGCTCATGCTTTCATGTGCTAAACCTTTATGTATGAGCTCAGTTACCTGTTTGTTCAGTCCTGCATGTTGTGTCAAACTCATTCTATACACCGCTTGATTGGTAAGACTTGCTCCTAGAATAAGATCAATATGATGTTGGATATCTTATTTTGGGGGGAGCCGATTAGGTAGTTCCTCTAGAATGACATCTGAATACCCTTCTATCACCGCAACTACTTCTAGTGGTATTGTCAAGTCTTCATCTTTCCCTCTTTGCACTACTAATGCATAAAAATGCCCTGTTACTTTCATTTGCTTGACAAGTTGCTTTTCAGATAGCATACTTTCATCTTTTCAACCATCCCTGAGAGGTAACAAGATTACCTTAGATCCATCCTTCCAGAAGGTGTAAGTATAATTTTCTCTATTATGAATAACCTTTCTATCACACTGCCAGGGCTAACCTAAGAGGACATGACATGCATCCATTAGAATCACATCACACCATAACTCATCCTTGTAGACCTTTCCTATGGAAAATTTAACAATGCAACTTTTATCTACCGTAACTTACTTGCCCTTTTTGAACCATGCAATTCGATAGGGATGAGAGTGCTTTGCACACTGTAGATTTAGTTTCTCCAGCATTTCTTTTGAATCCATGTTCTCACATCTGCCTCCATCAACAATAACTTGACATATCTTTCCACCTGAGGTACACCTTATTCAAAAAATGTTGGTTCTGATCCATGAATCATCAACGCCTTTCTCCTCTATATCCTCCTTTGCTAGAATAATTATTTTCCTCCTCATCATGAGACTTTCCCAGATATCCGGAGATACTTCTAGCTCAAATCCTTCATTGTCAACCTGGGTTAGGTTCACTCTGGATGGCCCTCCTTGATTTCCATCTTTCATGTTAAAATGGGAACACCCCAAGGCCCGGTGTCCTTCTTATCTACATCTGAAACAAGTGAATGGTCTTCTTTGGCCTTTCCATCCTCTTCCATTACCATAGCCTTTACCACATTTAAACCCCCTTTCTCTTTTTTGATTCAAATAATTCTGATGGGCTTCTCCTTGTTTCTCACTTCCTTGACTGAAACTTGAGCCTCCTCGAAATGGAGTTTATGTACCCTTTCGTCCTCCTCTATTCCTCCAATAGTACTACCTATTTTGTTTTTCTTTATCCTTTAGAGCCAACTGATAGGAATCCTCCATATAGTTGATCTGATGCATGTTTATCTCATCCTAAATAGTGAATTTCAAACCATTCACATACCTTGCAGCCATCTTTTCATTACTTTCTTGAACTTCAATATGGATGGACAACTTGTAAAATTCATCTATATAATCTTGCACATAAGGCACGTTATGTTTCAAATTTAGAAACCTTCTATAGAGTGTTTGAGCATAATCCACAGGTAAGAATTTTTCTCTAATCCTTTTCTCCATTTCATCCATGGGTGATCCCACAATAGTGTGTCCCACTTTTTGGCCAACTTTGACACAGAGATCAACATTTTGAGAAAAAAAATCATTTTCAAACAAATATTGCCGCAAAACTATAAGGAATTTGAAGATGATATAAACTAAGGTCCTTTAGCATTTTCTTTCTAGTCTATAAATATATATTTTTATTTAAAATAAAAAATTCATTAAAATTCATTTTTCCTTCTCCTTCGAAAAGTGGTTTGTGTAAAAAACTGTGATTTTAATAAGTGACTTTCAGTTGGATTAGCATAACCTTTTTTAAAAATATGATAACGATGTAATTATTTTGAAATTATATTTGTAACTTCAATATCTAGATGATGTAATTGGTTTCATTCATTTTGGGTCAATATTTCATAGTTTATTAAGTTTTAAAGTGACAATAACTGTAATTTAGACATAAGGTCACTTTGATCACTGTAACTTGAAATGTATATATCAAAATTCAATTTTTTTTAATATAGAGAGGTAACACAAATACGCTTTTCCTACATATTTTTCATAATTGTTTTTTGTAATTTACTATTTTTCCCAAAGCCTTGAAGAGTCAGGTTGTTGAATCGCCAAACAACCTATGTTTAGTTAAAGTAATATTTGAAAGTGATAACGAACTCAATATGTATTAAAATTATATTGATTAGAAAACTTGTTCCGAATCGCATCATTTGGCATCATGTATTTGAGAAAAACATTTGATTTGGTCATTGTCCCAGGCCTTGAAAGACCAATTTTTAGGACTTATTTTTTTTCAAACAAGAAATTTTCATTTTAGGGGTCTTCGCGCGAAGACCCACTTCGCGCGAAGGGGTCTAAGGGGCTTCGCGCGAAGCCACTTG
>MU224977.1:1658967-1669338 GCA_018584345.1 Thuja plicata | reverse complement strand
TAGAGGACTTAGAACATTCCAATCTGAATGTCACCTTGTTAGAGGATTTATACAAATGACTGTTAAGTCAACCTTGTTAAAGGATTTAACTGATACAATGGTAAGAAAGTATTCAGCAGTTTGTGATGTGGTACATACAACTTACTTTGCAATTCAGATCCAATTACAGCTCTGTTGTTAACTTACTGGATAGCCTGCATTGTCATTTCAACCTTCTGATCTGCATGGAAAATCGTCAAGCAATCACACATGCAACTTTCTGCTTCTTCCTTTTGCCTTCTCTACTAGATCATGCTAAACAGTAAATCAACTGTGCAAGCCTCTTGCATACACAGCCATCCACTTGCACTTCCAATGAATAACCCCTTGAGGTTATCATATACCTCTCTTTCTAGGTCAGATAAATATTTTTCCACTTAAACAAGATCATAGATCTTAGGTTAGGTAAGATCCAACGGATCATTCCATCTTTGCATTTCATTTACTTCTCCAAACTAGTCTCTAATTAAATCTTGAAACCATGCATTCATTACGGTTACCCATACATTAAATGATGTGGATCAATCTTTAATTACCATTACATATCACAATAAAATCAGCTAAGTCGGCCAGAGATCTCAAATCTCATCAATAATCAAACTTCTATAAGTCGGCCTTCATCACTGTTTCCTCTCGGCAATTGCAATGGTGCTCAACATTGAGAAAATTTTTGCTCATCACAAGCAACTTTATTTGGCACAAGCAACTTTTCTTGTCATAAGCAATTTTTCTCGGCACAAGCCAAACTTGCTCGACACAGAACAACTATAAAAACTATCGTAGAAAGATAAACAAATAATTACTTTGCCAGAGTGCCAACTGATCAAATACCCTTTGAATTGCCTTAACTCAACCATTCACTTGGTCTTCTTGTTAAATCTTCTTCATCAACAATAGATATGGTACTTAAGCAGATAGCAATAGTCTCACCAGTAAAGCTTTGACATCAATGACAAAATAACAATTGATTGAAATGTCACTTTCCAACAAGAACTTGGTCAAAAATATCGAGAAAACTAAAGTTGTGAAGGAGGTGAAGAATCTGAAGGAGACTACAAGACTTGGTAAGCGCACTCAATTGAGCATGAGGAATATTGAAACTAAAGAGAATAAGGAGCTGGAAAAACTGAAGGATTGTGCTGATCAGATGCAAATTATGGTGGTCCACACTGAGAACTTGATGAAAAGCATCTAGCTGTCCTTTTTGTTGATGTCCTCTCTTTTTGTTGCGCTATCCTATTTTCTGTCTTTTGTTGCATCATGTTGTATTTTGGTAGCTGATGTTCATTTCCTTTATGCTTTTAGTCATGGATGCTATGGCACAGTCTCTTTTATGCTTCGATTGGAATATCTTTAAGATATTTGTATAAGGTTTTGGGTCCTTCAAAAACCTATTTTTACTTAATCAAAACTAATATATCATCATAAATGCATAAAAAATAATGTGAAACATTAGGATTAAAAAAAAATTATCATGAAAAGGATTACCATCATGTATAAAATAAGGAAACTCATAAAAATTGTGTAGATCTAAGTTCTCGTGATATAGTAAGGACAAGTAATTACAATGAATTCCAATATTATGTATATATAAAACATGATAAATCCTTACTAGATGATTGATCAATGCCATTACGAGACAAGAGAAGTGTAAAAAGAGTGAATAAATGAACAAAAACTCTCTATTGGCATACACTTTGCCTTTGCTTACTACATGGAGGAGCAAAAAGTGAAGACATGATGAAAAACAAAAAATATAGAGATGAAATTTATATCCAAAGCATAGTGTTTCATGAATGAATCAAGAGAATATGCATCAGGTGAAACAAGTGAAAGGAAAATATTAGAAATATGAAATTAATGGATATTAACAAATAAAAGGCATTTTTGGTTGGACGACCATGCATAAAATAATAATAACCCAAGACAACCTTATAATTTAAAGGGGATTCTAATTCCCAAACATGTGTGTTCTTTGTAAGTAAGAGGAAGAGTTGATTCCTCACATTATGCTCCATTGTCAATTTCCTAAAGAGTTATGGAAAATTGTGATGGTCAAACTCGATGTTCCTTAGGTTAGCAACAATGGAATACAACAAGTTATTTTTGAAGGAAACCATCTACTGGTAACCATCTGATAAAATAATTATGGAGACAAATAATCCCCCTTGTTATTTGGAGCTTATGGAAGGAAAGGAATAACATATCATTTAGGGAGACTAAAATTTTTGCAAATAATTTCTTCAAAAAATGGTCTAAAATGAGGTCAGAGAATTTTTTTGTCACAACATGCAAATGCCCTATATACCCCTTGAACTCCTTTGGTCAAATAATAGTAAAAAATTGGGACTTTCCCAAAACTTATGTTAAGTTTGATAATTTCAAAAGAATAGAAAGAAGGAATGCTAAGTGGAAACCTCCTAATGTTTGATGCTATACGCTCAATTTTGATGAAGCTGCCAGAGAAGACAAGGCTGTTAGAGGGAGTGTCATTAGATCTTTCAGAGGTGAAATGACTGTAGCCTAAATGGATCAACCAATAACAAGATAAAATGTATGGCTCTATATTGAGTTATAAGCATTTCTTTATCAATAACTATCAAGGCCCTTTCTATAGAAGGGGATTCTAAACTTATAATTGATGTTGTTTAAGGGCTAGTCAAAACCTATTGGTCCATTAAGGGTATCATGGAGGATATTCAAAAACTTTTTCTTGGCCAATAATTTTTTTCATCAGTCATACCTTTACGGAAGGAAATAGACTTGTGGATGCCATGGATGCTATGGGTTTACATCTTGAGGGCATTAGATGTTGGAGAAATATGGAATGTCTTCTAACCAAGTGAAAAATATCTTAATGCGAGAGAAAAATTTAGAAATAGATGAAAATGGGAACAAAAAATATCAGCTACTGGTGCTTCTTGTTGATTATAGTCTTATTAATTAATAGGGGAAATTTTGACATTTCGTGGTCGACCTAGGGGTAGGAGGTTAAGTTGGCAGTTAAAAATTGAATTTTATGACTAAGCACAAAGATATTGCTAGATTGTATATCTATGTGGCTGAATACTGAAGCGATAGTATGATGTGGCAGATTGGTAGTATAGATGGTTTACTAGACAAGTTCTCTACAGACTATGGATATTTCAATGATGATGTTGATAATTTTGTTCGATAGTTTTTTTTATATTTCTAGTCTTTTGTTAATGTGTTGTTAACTTGTCGCTACTATGTTTTTTGTTGATTATTCGCCCTTTTGATTATTTTGTAAAGGGACAACACCCTAGTTTTTTCTACTTTTAATATATAAAAAATAAAATAAGACATCGTACAAGCTACTTTGCTATACTATAGAGTTAGGGTTGTAGGTTTGGAAAACTTGGTTTCGCAATGCATCCTTAAACAATAATCTTGAGATGGAATGAAGACCAATATAAATATCTATAATGATAGGAAAAATATTGCTAGATAGTAGGTGGAAAACCATCTAGATACCTATGCTAGGTTGGTCTCTCAAGTTCATCAAAATGTAAAGAAAAGAGATGCTTTTGTTAAAGTCTAAAATAGGCTAATTAATTAAATATATATAAATTTACAGATCGTCATTGTATTCTTGTTTATATGTTTGATTTTATCTCGGGTAGAGTACAAAATATGTTCTAACAACATGATGATGCAACTCGTCTAGTCCTAAAACTCAAAGGATAAAAACCTCTAACACAAGAATATTTAAGTCAATTTTTAAAGACATTCATTGTGTTATACAACTATAGACTTTAAAGAATTCAATAATTCTAAGCTGATTTATAAGTATCTAAACTAGTAAAAATTTAATTTTTTTAAAGTAGAGATCGTTTACAAATATCAACTCCTTTTAGGGAAAACACACTAGATACTATAATCCAAATAAGAAGACTAAGAGTCACACAAGATGTCCCTATGGGGATTTGAACTTGTTGGAGTAATATTGTGTCACCAATTTACTCTTTATCTAATTTTACTTAGGTAACCTCATTAAGGAGGTAGATAGATATCATTGAGTCTTATTTGGACTCTTACTTATCTTAAGGATATTGTAGAGTTCCATTAGAACTCTACTTCCTCCATGTTGAGGCAAGTGTCTCAACCCTATTCTTGTTTTCTATATGATCTTGCCTATATAAGAGAGGCTTATTGTATGCTTATACACAGCTTAATCAATACATTTCTAGTGTTGATAACTGCTCTTTTTGGGTGGATGTCTGGAGACTGGGTTCTGGGTATAGGATAGTTTATCCTAACATGGTATCAGAGCTTTTAGTCTCACAACTCCTTCCAGCTTCTTTCTATTTTGATATTTTTCATTTTTTTTCTTGAGATCTCTGGTTTTCTATCTGCAGTTAACCAGTGTAAACTAGTTGACGTCTACTCATATAATCAAGCCATTATTTGAGTTTTCAAGAACTCAAATTTATTACAAGGTCTATGAGTGCGGATGGTAAGATGGTGTCTTTGATTTTTTCTAATCTGTAAATAGTTTGATCTGACAGTTTCTCTAATCTGCATGGGTGGTTTCTTTTTCATTATGAGGCGCTCAGTGCTTTGGATCAAATTTCTTTCTTGACTAGTTCTTTGTATCCCACATTTACACTGGTCTGAGCTTCCTTAATGAAGTAGCTTGTCGACACATAGTCATCTTAAATGCAACAACTTGTTTGGCATTTTAATTGTTTTTCTCTGGCCCTCGAACTTTAAGAAGGTTGACATCCTTATTAGCTAGTATTTTTCACCAATTGAAAGATCTTCTTCACCTTTTTGCTTATCAATTTTGTGACATCATGGACTTACTTACCATTTAGTGGCAATGTCCTCGCCATGACTGTTAGATGGGTGATTTGCGCTGTATTTTTTTGGCTATGGACTTCTTGACTAGTGTGGTGTCTCTCAACAAGCCCAATATTTTCAAGCATGCTCGAAAGGAGTGGTAGCAACTCTTTGGCGCTATCCCCAAGACTCTTGGTTTCTCTATGATGTGGTCCTCTGCCAAGTATTGGTCCCTTTTATTCTGGCTAGACCAGATTTGTGCTTCATCTCCCCAAGAAGGTCGTCGGCTCACCTCACCATGAAGGATCTGTATGTTGGTTTTGTTAAGGCTGTGTGTCTAAAAATAGTCGGAGATACATGCTACTCCTACAAGCAAAGATGTGGCGGGTTCAGTACTTAGAAAATGATTGATCCTTAGGCGCTTGATGCTTGGTGTTCGACTTGTATGGTCCACGCTGAAGTCTTAGGTGGGCCACCCAGCTACTCCATCTCCATCAATCAATTTGTTGCTGATAGATCTATGGAAACCCACTTCATTGTGGTTGGTCTCATTCCTTGACCAACATTGATTCTTTCCCAAGTAAGCTGCACTGATAACAAAGATCTCTACACATGTCTTGAATCATGTGTTGCTGCATCTTCTCATCATTTAAGGTGTTGCTGATGGATCGAAGCTAGCTTTGTGAATTGTGAATGATGTGTTTGGATGGCAGCTTCATTATCACATTCAAAGCATGGTCGTAGTTGGTATGCAAAAATTGGTGACTTTTTTTTTCTACGTGGCTCACTTCATTGACCCGCGGAAATTTTAGGTGAGCATTTTATTTCTCATTAAAAGCCCATGTGGAGATCATTTTTGATGAGGCTTGTCAGCGACTTTATAGGCTTATGTGATGGATCACACCATTTATGTGAGCTACAATGTGTCTCATTGGTTGTGACGTGGGCCACATCAATATTTCTTAACAATACCCTCTAGTCTATTGGACCATAGCATGGATCCTAGAGGATGTTGAGTCACTTTGACTAGTACTTGTGTTGCCATAAAGAGGCCCGCCTCACTTTCACAAATAAATCCTATTTTCCAAAACTGGAATATCCAAGCATAACTACTTCGATGAACTATGTGCATTAGAGGTATTTTTATGAAAAAATTTCCATTTTAATTCTACTCTTACTAGCTTGAACTTACGAGTTATTTTTGTTTTCCCTCTTGGAAAAATTATTTTTTGGGAATTGTAAAATTAGGTTGTATATGTTGGGGGGGGGGGGGGGTNTATGTTGGGGGGGGGGGGGTGTCTTGCATATTATCCTTTGTGTACCCTTATACAACATGTCGGAGCCTAGGATTGAGTTTCTCACCCCACATAACTATCACAGATTGAAGCTCAAAATGATGCAATTGTTGCAATCACGAGATCTCTGGCGGCTATTGGAAGCTAACCAACCCAAGTTTACCAAGGCATTTGAGCAATTTGTTCATAGAAACAAAATGGATGAGGCAAAAGGACTCATCGATCTTCATGTGTTAGATAATTTGTTCTTTCACATTGCTGAGTGTTCAACACTAAAAGAAGTATGGGATAAGCTTGCAGGGTTGTATGGTAAAGTCAGCCAATCCAAAATATTGCAACTAGAAGTTGATCTCACTTCTCTTTCCCCAGATGCATTTCCCTCTATTTAGGATTTCCTTGCACAGTTCAAGTCCATTTTGTCTCATTTGAAAGGTTGTGGTCATGCTAAAATAAACCAAGAGTGTATTTTCTTGATCTTTTCTAAGCTTAGAGGTCATTTTCAAATTTTTTCCTCTACCTTCTATTCTACTATGGATGCTATGGGAGAAGATCATAAGATGCCCTCATTTGAGGAATTTTGTGATAGACTAACTAGGGAGCAAGCCAAGTCACTTCAAATGAATGCTCTTACTAAGATTCATACCTTGATGGCTCAATCTCCTAAGGGCAAGGGTAAGTATAAGAAGTCACCATAAACAGATTCATCTATTGGAGGTAACTCTCCCTATAAGCCTCCATATAGGCCTCCATATAAGCCTAAGGTGAACAATGATTAGTCGCCAAAACCTCCTTATCCTCCTCCTAACCCAACGAGATCATCTTCTCGGTGTAAGAAGAAACAGGAGAATTATTCTTTTCAAGGGAGACCCAGGCATGCTGACACACCATACTCTCAGAGACTAGCAACAATAGAAGAAGCTATGAAGAGGCACAACATTGCAGTGCCTAATTATTCTTCATCAAGCAAAGGAAAAGTCTTTTGAGCTAAGGGTTCATCATCTATAGTTCGAGTTGGATTCTTGATTCTAGTGCTTCACATCACATGGCTCATCATGTTGAACTTCTTTATTCTCTTTCTGATAGTCCTACTTCACATATTACTATTGGGAACTCATCATAGATTCTAGTTCTAGGGACAGGCTCGATTCAAATGCATGATAGTAGCATTGATGATATTCTTTTTTTTCCTAATATTTAGCAGAATCTCTTTTCCATCTATCAAATCTCCAATCATAGTGATGGAAAAATTGTTGATTTTTCCCCTACGAATGTGACAGTTAAATATATGCAAAATGCTGAAAATATTATTTCTACAGGCACAGTTGATCATGCAGCCCACTTGTATAGGTTTGATGGATTTGATTCTTAATCTAGATCATCCCTTATTTCTCATGCAAATTCTATGAGCAAGCTTTGGCACGAACAGTTTATGCACCTGAATTATAGATATCTTCAACAGATGAACACACAGAACTTGGTAATTGGTCTACCTCAGATCTCTTCTTCCGATGTGGTCTGTTTGGGTTGTGTTCTTGGAAAGCATCATCAAGATCCCTTTCCTAAGGGTATGGCCACACGAGCTTCGAATCCCCTTGAGTTGGTGCATAATGAACTCATGTCATCTCCAACTCCTTCTTTTTCAGGGGCCAAGTATGTTCTCACCTTCATTGATGATATCTCTGGGCATACATGGGTGTATTTTTTAAAGCACAAGAATGAGGTCCTTCATTACTTCATGACCTTTCTCACATTTGTGGAGAAGAAGTCAAGATATTCCCTCCAAAAGATCCACATAGATAATGTGGGGAGTATGCCAATCATGAATTTGTGGAATTCTATCATACTCAAGGTATTCTTCATTAGCATATAGTGCCATACAATCCTTAGCAAAATGGTGTGGCCGAGTAGAAGAATAGAACCTTACAGGAAATGGCCAATTGCATGCTTCAATCTCGGTCCATGGCTCCAACATTTTGGGCAAAGGATGTCAATTGTGCCAACTATATTCAGAATCGTATGCCTCATAAGGCAGTACTGAATAAGACTCCTGAGGAGTCTTGGTCTCATTTCAAGCCCCAAGTATCCTTTTTTATCTATTATTTGGCAGTGATGGATGGACATTCATTCCTAATAATCGATGCAAAGCGATGTAAAAGAAAAGTCAGCGCTTCATTTTTGTTGGCTATTGTGAGGATGTGAAGGGTTATCGATTGTTTGATCGTCACACTTAAGAGGTTCATTTTTTCATGATGTTCAATTTGATTAATCCTTTATGATTCTCCTTCCTAGGCACCTCCCTCTCTTCTTCCACCTTCTTCTTCTGAAGATGTTTTGCATTCAGATGATGATGATGCTCATGATTCTCCCATTCAAGAAGATGGTATTCCTCTAGTTGTCGACATTACTCCATCTTCTCCTCGTCCACCTGTACCTAGTCAATCCTTATGGGCTCGAACATTTATTGAGGATGCTGGTTCTCTTTCTGGTGATAACATAGCCACTCGACGCACTCATTCCCAAACATCAGGTATCAATATTTTGATTCATGTAGTCTCTTGTGATCCTCATAAGTTTTCAGATGCCTCAAGTATACCAGAATGGGATAGTGTTATGGCTGAGGAGCATTCTTCTTTGATGAAAAATCATATTTGGGATTTGGTTCCTCTTCCTGAGGGAAGAAAAATGGCTCGATGCAAGTGGGTGTATCATACCAAATTTGCAGCTGATGGTTCTATTGATAAGTATAAGGCTTGTCTAGTGGCTAAGGGGTTTTCTTAAGTTGAAGGTATCGACTATTTTGAGAACTTTTCTCTAGTTGCCAAGATGGATTTCATTCATCTTGTACTTTCTATTACTGCATCAAAGGGATGGTTAGTGTATCAGATGGATGTGAAGAGCGCTTTCCTACATGGTGATCTTCAAGAGGAGATCTATATAGAGCAACCACCAGATTTTGTACTTAATTCTTCACTTGTTTGCAGGCTTTGACATTCATTATATGATCTCAAGAAAGCTCCTAGAGCTTGGTATGAGAAGATAGATAGTTTTTTGCTTGCTTCTAGATTCACTAGATGCCACTGTGATCCTACAGTCTACATTCAATGGCATAAAAGGGATCTTCTGATTCTTTTTCTTTATGTGGATGACTTGATACTCATAGGGAGTTCTCATGCTATGATTGAGAAAAATCAAAGAGCTTTGATGAAACATTTTGACATGACTGACCTTGGTTTCTTGCATTATTTCCTTGGTCTTCAAATTCATCATTCTTCTGCTGGTACTTCCATTTTCCATAAAAAAAGTATGCTCTTGATTTTCTCCAATGGTTTGAAATGGCTGATTGCAAACTAGCCCCTACTCCTTTTCAATCAGGTGTTGTTTTGTCTACCAACTGTACTACTCCATCAGTTGATGCTACCTTGTATAGGTAGTTAGTTGGTAGCCTTTTGTACATGACACACAGTCATCCTGATATTTCCTTTGTAGTTAGTCTTGTCTCGCAGTTCTCTCAAGATCCTCATGAGAGTCATTTGCAGAAATCTAAGCGCATTCTAGGGTATATTCAGGGCACTATACAGTTTGACATTCACTACACATCAAGTGCTACTAAGATTGTGGACTTCACTGACTCAGATTGGGCTGGTGATGTCGATGATCAAAATTCTACCTCAGGCTTTGTTTTCTGCCTTGGTTCTGGTCCAATCGCTTGGTCTTGCAAAAAGTAAACAGCTATTGTATTATCCTCAACTGAAGCTAAGTATCGAGGAGTGTCTTGGCTAGTCAGGAGACTATTTGGCTTTGACAGTTGATAGCTGAGTTTGGCTTTTTGATAATTCATTCCACTACTCTTGTGTGTGACCACCAGAGTGCCATCCATATTTCTTGCAATCCTGTGGAACATCAACGAATAAAACATATTGAAACCCACATGCACTTCATTCGATAGTTCATTCAAGATGGTGTTTTGTCTTGGAAGTATTTGCCGGTTGCAGATATATTCATGTTGGTAAACAGATTTTTCCTTTCTTGTACCTTATGGCAATGTGACTCTTGATGCCCGAATGATGAACAAAATCCGCTTACAACAGTTGAAAATACATGCTCTGGTTACTGGCTTTTCTCTGAATTGGTAGGTACAACTCCCCTTTGAAATGATATGCAATGAATTATGTCTTGATTCCTAAATCTAATTCAGGTATGCTCTTAACCCGAGAGCAGAAGAGGCAAACCAAAC
>MU224977.1:1601410-1614593 GCA_018584345.1 Thuja plicata | reverse complement strand
TTTGCATAAAATCTTATCCTCCATTTTCCTCTTTCATCTTCCTTTCCCTATCGGTATCTTTGAGCATATAATTTTGGATCCTTGGCATATCATTTTTTATCCTTTCAAGGAGTATTATCTTAAAAGCCTGCCTTCTTCCAAAAAAAGAAAAAAAAGAAAAAAAATTCAAAATAGAAAAAAAGAAAAGAAAAGAAAATAAAATTAAAGAGAAATAATTTCGTCCTATGGTGAAAACCACTCCCTTGTGGCATCTTGGATAAGTACCATGATGAAAACCTGGCAATCAGGCATCATGCGTAGTTCTTCTACATCTTTCATCCATTTCGTGTTCTCTCTTTGATCTTGACAATGTTGATCTATACACAAACATTTGGGCTATCTTATGAGTTATCTTACGATGATCTTGCTTTCATTCCTTTCATGTTTAGCCTTCATATCTATCTTCCTCCATTCATTTTTGCCTATCGCTATCCTTTTCCCCTTTGGTCTTGATCTAGAAAAAAAAAAGAGTAAAACACGGTGCTATGAAGCCTCTTGACATGTCTGCTCCTTTGGACTGCATCATTTCCTACTCTTGCATTACACTTTTGTGACTTATCCTATGCTGACCTTTCATGCTTGTCCAACTGTGCTTTACATGATGTTTCTATTTCCCTAGTTTGGGTACTCTTAAGGAGTTTGCCTTTGAGAATTTCTTCCCTTCATTCTCCTACATTATCATGTCTTCCATCTCTTCCACCAGCTTCAAAAGAGTAATTACTAAATTACTCTAACAATCTTTTCCTATTCTCTAGGTGGAGGATGAAAATCGTTTGCTCATTGACTTAGGTACACATTCAAATACTAATCAGAATACAACCATCACCAAGCACGCAATGGCTCCAGTCATGATGCTGTATTAGGCGAATCCAAACGCAAGTGAGGGCACGATATGATGAGTGTCTTGGGGCATTTACTTTTTGCCTTGCACAAAGATTATCACCCTTTCAGGGATGAATCAGGAATTCTTTCAGTTGAATGTTTTGTAGATTATTTGGCAATCCATTCGAAACTGTCCTCCATAGAATTGCACAAGGCAAAATTGAGGCGTATAGCCCTATGAGTACCTGAATATATATAATCTCACAAGCAAGATTCAAGCAGCTCCGCTCTATATATACCCCGATATGTTCAAGGAATGATGTCAAAATTCTAAGAACAAAACCAGTTCCGTCTTCCGAGGCTTTGGCCTACAAGGAAGCAACTATTTATAGTGAGTTGGAAGGGTTGGCATAAGACCTGTCCTCACTTGGGTCATTCCCGGGAGATTTTTTCCTCAACCAGCAGGCCCTCTACTGTTAAAAGAATGGTAACCAGGATTGGCGAGCTTAGGAGTTCTAGATTTCTGATTCTTCAAAAGAAGAAGAGCATACTCTCCTAGTCCATGCTGTTTTCTCCTCAAGCACTATAAACAAAGTTCTTTTCCTCCAAGCTATGTTGAGCTTGTTTTAATGATTCCTATTTTAAAGAAAACAGAAAGGGAAAGTTTGTTTTGTTCAATTGACCACAAAATTTAGTGAGTTTTAGTTGTTCAATTACTGAATCCAAAAGCATTTAAACAGTTTTTTTCATTGATCCCACATGATGTAGTGATTTGTGTTTGTTCAATTTATATCCCAAAATGAATTAAACAGTTTGTTTGTGGTCCATTTACCCCCAATTTTGTCACAAATGATAAGACAATGTCCGATTTTCTGATTCTCCTCAAGGGGAAAAGAGCATAATATCTAGTTGTTTTATCAAGTGGAAAAAAATGGTTTTAAGTTGTTGAAAACAGGGAAATAGAAGTCAAGATGGGGTTGGCAAGCTGCGAAAACCACGTTAGTATTTTTCTAGTCCAATTCCATGAAACCTATCAAAAAGTACCTGCAAACACGTGTTAAGCTGTAAAATACCACAACCACAACTTTGTTAAAATGTTAGGATTAGAGAAATCAAATGAAAAAGCTCAAAAACCAGATACGGTCCTAAATTTTCACCAGATGCGATGTAGTATCTGGGATACGATCCTATTCTCTGGATATGAGCCCTTGCTGACCAAATACGAGACAAAACCAGATACAATCTGGGAAATCCCAGATGCGATCCAGAAATTACACGGTGCGACGGCGTATCCGGGATGCGATCCTGCAAGATTAAATGAGATTCTGTGACGGAATCCTGAGTCTACAAATTGCCAAAAAAGTGTTAGAAAATGAGGCTAAATTCAAATTTGAGCCCCACAGTGGGCGCCAGAGAATTCAATTTAACAACCACTAAGTTAATGAATAAAATTATATTTTTCTATTAATAATTAACTATGTAAGAAAATAATATTGATCGATATAGATTTGAATATTTTATTGAGTGTAGTAGATTAGATGGTATTTCATAGATATAAAGTATAATCAAAATAAGAAGTGATAAATAAAGAGATAGATTGCTTAAGTTTATGACTAAAGAATATATTTTGATTGATGGGGACAACGAGATCTACATTTTTTGAATTTAGATGTGTGCTCTACAATCATTTTTATACATCAAAATAATAATTTGAGTCTTTTCTTTATGTAAGGTCAGCTTAATGTTATGGACCTCTTGTTTGTACCTATAAACTCAATGATCTCTAATGCTCTTTGGATTTTGTCTTGTCAAATCTTAGATAATGTACTAATGGAAAATGATATCACCTTCCACACTCATGCTAATAATATTTAAAATTGCAATGCTAGAAACATGTCTTAGACATGCATGTGGATTCTCAAATAAATGCTAGATGACTCACATGGACTAAGATACGTGTGTGTTCAAATATGCTAGATGCAAATATGAACATTACTAGTCGTAAATGTCTGTGTATTTGAGAAATTCTTGAATTTCATGTCTTGTATCTTGTCTTATACATGTGTATTATAAATTTAAATTGACATATTTTTATATGAATATAATACCAAATTATGAATGTCTACACATCACCAGATTGTCAAAAAGTGTGAAAATAGATATCATTGAACTAAAATGTTTGATTTTTACATATGCATTTGTAGGGATCAAGATTGTGATAATGAAGATGACCTATAACTATAAATACAACCTAAAATAAACACCCTTTTTGAATCAATGTTTGAAAAGATACGATTAATAATCATAATCACACATATAAGGGAAGAGCACCAGTTAGCACCCATGTTCCAATTACTATTCATTTCTTGATCCCATACCCTCCCAATTACTAACTTTAAAGAAACCAACAAAATGACAACTAAAAGCCCATTAATTAAAATATCATGTACAAGTTGCCTACTTGTATCCCTAATAGTTAGAATTTTGGAATGACTACTAGCACATTTGTGCATAAGTATTGACAATTTTTTAATGACTATTAGGAAAGTTGTACAAAAGTATTGACGGATTTTTAGATTGTTGTAGTGCAAGGTCATTGGAGCATCTTCAAGTAGGTATCAGAAATCACTTTGAAATGACAATCTTTTAACACTTGCACGCATAACAGAGCCCACAAAGTGCGTCGTGACTACCAAAAAGGCCAAACAATAGCAATAAACAATTAAGTCACATATTGAACCAACAAAAAAATAGTCATAAAAATCCAATATACTACTTAAGATCTATAAGTACTTCAAATTAGCTGATAACTACTTGTATACTTCCCGCAGTTCAATTAACTTAAAATTTTATCCACGCTAACATAATAATAAATAGCTCAAATTTCTACTCTACCGTACCGCTTTCTCCCTACTCTAGAGAACGCAAGTGAACTGTACATTTGTCGGCTTGAAAATGAGTCTAATGCACGCGTGTACGGGTTGAAGGAAATAAGTGGAATTCTATTCGTTCGACTCTGTTTAGAGCAAATAAATAATGTTGTCCATCCCAATTTATCGAAGGGGCTTAGACGATCTTCATTCATGTGTTTGTCATATCGCGAAGCTACTATAATTTTTAATTTCTGGTCGCTGTTGTTCATAGTTGGAAGTGTCGAGTCATATAAGACATTAAGTGGAATTCAATGGGCGTACAATTTTTATGGCACCCAATGTATTCGAGTCTCTTTTCACAAATTATTTTATTCAGATTCCCAATATAACCATTCATTTAAGTCCTGCTAAATATTTTTGTAAAGGAAAATAAATTTTAATTATGTCTATCAAATGATTAAATCATCAAGCTCTGCCAAGTATTTTTTAAAGGAAAATAAATTTTAATTATATCAATTCTGTAAAGTTGTAGTTCTAAGTTACAATAAGAATAGAGAAATATTATCTCTCACCTATTAAGATAAAAAGATAATAGAATGAGAAAATTCTATAATTAGACATAATAAATGAATATATCAAAATGTATAAAGATGTGAATAAAGGATGTGAGAACGTGTATTGCACACCTAAATTGACAACATTTGGTCAATTTGACTTTTATCTCATCTAATTTCTCATCGCTTATATTAATTAAATAAATAATGGTTAATTAATTAATAAATATTTCCTCTTTTTTTTTACATTTACCTAAAATTATTAACCTAGGTGATTAATTTAATTATTTACCTCTATCGTTGGTACACTTTTCCAAATGAGTTAAATTGTCAATTGTGAATTGGTCGACTGGTGAAGTTCAATGGTTTTCATTGAGCACACCAGGGTTCAAATCTCGTGAAGACATCTGATAAGGGATGAGGCCGGGATCGTGCCCCGGGCGAATTTGGAGGAATGGAAACCCCTCAGTCCTTGGCTCTCAGCCAAAGAGAACGAACTATTCTCAAAAAAAATAAAAACGAGTTAAGTTAAAATTTATTTATTTACTTATATATATTCTTCACATCTAAAATCTTGATGACTTTTACTTATCTTAAATCCTCACTTACTATATTCCTAATCATTTGCACATTGTTCAATCCTGATTAAGTACAGTTGACCCACTTCAAATAATCTCACCCCCCACACAACCTTAAATGCACCTCCTTTTGGAGAAGACCCTATGTACTTGGGCACATAGGTTTTTCTACCTAAAAAATGTTAAAGAAATCTTTATCTATTTTATTTTTCTCCAACACTGATTTTCTTCAATAAAAGAAATTTAAAATTCTCATGTGTCACTTCATGATACACATCTTCTTCTCCTTCCCCCTCACTGTACCACTTTATACTATCCCATGAGGTGAGTAAACCAAATCATCCTACACCCTGGATTTTCATCTCTCAATCTCAGTCACCCATTCAATCTTACACCCAATCTTATGTATCTGACATTTAACCATCTTTATAAATCACATGCTCTTTTATCATTTGAGTGTCATTATGTTGCCAAAATTATGAGTGAGCACACATATAATCAACAATTGTGTGAAAATATACATAAATGTTATCTAATATACTTTAATTTCATTAAATTATATGCTTATTTGACTTTCTTTAGCCCATTTTGAGTTTTTTTTCTTGACAATTGTTCTATTTTATTTTAATGCACAATTTCACTTACTTTGAAACAATTTCATGTACATATTTCTCACACACCTTGTGAGACTTATGTCATTAGTTGAATAATAAAAGTTTTACTATTTTTAGTTTTTTCATGTTTTTAGGGGCATAAAGGAAAATATGTCATTGTTGGGATGAATGTGCTCTTCATATAGTTGACTACGACTTTATGAGATCAATCTATGATATCGTAAAATTAACACAATATTTGTACAAGAAGAGGTGAATCCACTATATAAAAAGATAATCTGCATCTGACCAACTAAAATCACAAAAAGATATCTCAAAAAAAGGTTTGATTGAATACAAAAAATTGAGGCATATGCACATCTAAATAGGCAAATGTGCACCTAAAATGGTGAATAGGAAAAATATGAACTGAATGTGTATCTAAATATGTGAAAGTGTAATAATTGAGTAGAAAGCACACCTATACATGTGAATCCACTATAAAGAGGTAAATAATTGAATGACAATCTAGAGACAAGTTTGGCTTAATCCACAACCATAGAAGCAAATATTCTCTATGTTTGGGTGAATGGACGGATCTAGTAGATTAAGGTTAATCGATTTATATACAAGTGAATGTAAACTATTTTTGTAGTGATTTCATCCAATAAAATAGTGATTACATAGGGTATAATAAATCCATCTCAAGTCAATTATTTTTTTTATAACTTTTGCTCATCATTTCCTTATAGAAAATATTCCTCTAGGAGTGAAAATGACCCCTTGTACAACCATATCAGTGGGGTGGGTGTTTTAACCTCTTCACATTGAATATCACTATTTTCGATCATTTTTGTGCACCTAATTGGATGATCTATTATTAAATTTTTTTGTAATAATTTTCTAAAGGAAATGATGTAGTAGTTGAGCACCCTAGCTTTGCAATTCTGAAAAATCTTACATGAAAAATTTGAAACCACTCCCAATTTTTTCCAATAGCTCCTATATTAAGTCTTTTTCTTATAACTAAAGTTTCAAGACCACATTATTAAATATGATATCACAACTATATGATTTTCTTAAGGTGAATAAAATGACCAAAACAAAAAGTGAGACCGATAGTTATTCACTAAGTAATCTTTTAATTGATGTGTTGATGTAGCATCACATGATTTTTTTCTTTGGATGTAAAGGATGTATTTCATTCAATTATAGGTATTCATCATTAACACTAACAACTTTAAAATCACAGCAATTGGTGCCATATTGTTAAAAAATTCAACATAAAGTCAATAAATGTTATGACAAAAATTGAAACATGTTCAATTATTAGGTCATTTCCTCTATATAACTATAGAGATGCCAATGCCTATGCAATGTGATCTTTTCCCTTGAAACAAAATCTGAATTTTCATTCATTAAATCCAATTTGTATAACCATTTAAGTGGCTCATTGAATTTGGGCTGGCTATTATATACACATATACCTTGTTCACAAGAATTGCATAAAGTGGTGCAAATTATTCCTTAGAGATATTGCTGATACTTGGAATCAATAAAACAGACCTTAAAATGATAAACATTTTACAAATTTGTTTACTATTGTCATTGTTTTAACTATGATAACAACTATTGAAATTTGTTTAAATAATATATTATTCCCCTATATAAAGATAAAGATGTAGTTTGCATTTCCTCCTCACAACCCACTAATTATAACCATTTAAGTATCTTCCTAGACTTTGCTTGAGAAAATACACATATGTGGCACTGAACTCTTAAATGTGCCAAAGATGAAGTAAATGTGCATCTAAATAGGAAAGTGTAAGCATTGAGTAGAAAGGGCACCTATAAAGGTGAATCCGTTATAGAGAGGTGAATAATTGAATGGTGATCTAGGGACAAGTTTGGGTTAATCCACAACCATAGAAGCAAATTTCTCTGTGTGGATGAATGAATAGATCTAGTCTTAAGGTTAATCAATTTATACACATGTGAATATACTCTATTTTGCAGTAAGTCCATACAATAAGATAGTGATTACATAGGGTATAATAAATCCATCTCAAGTCAATATTTTTATAATTTTCCTTCATCAAATGTTTCCTTGTAGAAAATATTCCTCTAGGAGTGAAAATGACCCCCTGTACAACCCTATATTCGATCATTTTTTTTTTTGCATCTAAATGGATGTTCGAACTCAATTTTTTTATAATTTTCTACAGTAGATGATGTAGTAGTTGACCACCCTAGCTTTGCAATTCTGAAAAATCCTCCATGCAAAATTTCAAATCACTCCCAGTTTTTTACAATAGCTTATGTATTAAGTCTTTTTCTTATAGCTAAAGTTTGAAGACCACGTCAATAAATATGATATCACAACTATATGGTTTTATTGAGGTTACTGAAATGAGCTAAATAAAAGGTGAGACCCATAGTTATGCACTAAGTAATGTTTTAATTGGTGTGTTGATGTAGGATCCCATGATTTGTTGTTTTAGATCTAAGGAATGTATTTTATTTAATTATGCTTATTCATCCTTAACACTAACAACTTTAAAGTCACAACAATTGATATAATTTTGTTAAAAAAATGAACCTTAAGTCAATAAATGTAATAATAATTATTGAAACATGTTCAACTATTAGATCCTTTCTCCTATATAAAAATAGAGATGGCAATATCTATGTAATGTGACCTTTTCCCTTAATTCAGATTCATCAAATCCAACATTTATAACCATTGAAATGGCTCATACATAACTTCTTTTTAGTTTCTCGTATGCAATATCTGTCTCCCATTGGCCAGGCTTTTGAGTTATTTCATCAGTGCACGCAACTGGTTAAGCCGTGCGATTTGTGAGCCTCTTTAAGTCGAAGAGAAGAGCTGTTCCGATCTCGTAGGAAGAATTCTGATTGGACTGAAATGATGAAAACTGTCAGGACTTAATACTGTCAGAGGACATTGAGGATCCCTTCAGTTAATGGGAGCCACTCTCACAACATCTTTGTTGTTGGTATTACTAACCAAATAAGATGACTGATCTGTTTATATCAAACATTTTGTTGTATGCATTCTGAAGTGTTAATTATCATGCTCACTATTTGTACCTAGCGAATTGAATTACTTCCATTATTAGTCTACATATAAGAGTTGCTTTACAGTTTTCGGATTGATAAAGTTTTCTAAAAAGGCGGTCGTTTGATTTTGTGTCTAAATCGCTCCACTACAAGCTGCCTGTTGGAGAATGCATTTGGGTTCTATATGTCAGGCCTCTCAAATGTCTAAACTGTCGTCGAATTTACACCAAGAAGCAAAAAATAAAGAATGACTTTTTAATACTAATTTCAAAATATGGGATTAAAAAGAAGTAGAGAAATGATAATATTTGTGTGAACCATATTTATTGAAGAATAAAACTACAAAATAAACTACCTAAAGACAGCTCTATCATAAACAAATTAACACATTGAAAAAACAGTTGTTGGAAATTTACAAAGACTGTAAAAGTATCTTTAATTAATGATGAATGCCATAGTATGCTTTCTTTTTTGACAACTTTTTTTTTTCGTTTTTATTAAAAAACTTTGAACTCAATACCATTTAGATATTCCAACATGACTATTATACCAACTGTCATTAACTTTCTCATCACTTAAAGTGACATATATTTGTCATAGATATATTAACATGTGACAAAATTTAGAGAGATAAGTACCTCCAATGTCATTTGAATTCAAGAAATGTAAGAAAGCACAAAATGAGGTGCAAGAGTATCACTTACTTTTTTTTTTGTAAGTTCGGAAGTCAACACATATTTAGAGATTCATCTACAAATTTGTAGTGAAGAACAATTCATTGATCCCTAATAAACATCTTTGCAAGGGACGAAACACTTTGAAACAAAAAACTATTAAGTTTAAGACAAATTAGTTCAAACTTTTAAATGGTAAAATTTATGTATATTTTAATATATTATTATTAGCTTTTGCTATTTTAATTATTCCAATGGAGGTAAAAAAAAATTCTTTTCTTTATATAAAGTTATTCTAGTAGTATAATTTTATATTTATAACTAATTTAATAATATTCAGAAAGATATTATTAAAGATCATTGTATGATGATTTATTTAATTAGTGATTGAATAGTAAGTATAGGATTTTTTTTATAACTAGAAGATTTAGATGAATAATATTTCACTATGAGCTCTGCAACTGCTAACGGAGATCGCGTGACCAGGGTTTCATCCGTATTTTTGGAGCAATCTGCAAGTCGGGGGAAGTAGTTTTGGGGGAGTAACGTTTCAGGAAAACGTTGGACTGCTGTGAAAGAGCGAACTCTACCAAATACCCTGCGGAACAAGGTCCCGAGAAAGACGGTTTCTAAACCCTCACACTCCCCGCTGTGGGTTTTTCGCTCAGGAAATTGGGTGGATGAATCTAGGCCCATTTTGCCGGGTCATAATCGGCCACAATGGGTTTTTCAGTCAGGAACATGGAAGGATAAATCTTATAACAAGTCTGGCTAGAGTCAACAGCGACATCGATTTTTCCCACAGTGGCCTCCCTTCAAAGGCGCATGTCATTTTTGCAAGAATAATAGGCAAAGGAGGATTCTGGATAAGACAATGAGGTTTGATATTTGCGGTTTTATATCACCATCTTGTCTGGGGGATCTGAGTTAAGAACCTTCTCTAAACATAGTAGATGGGTCTCCCTCGGCATACCTTATTCGAAAGGTAGCTCCCTTCAATCCGCCGAATCAGTTGGATCCGCCAAATAGGTTGGATCTGCCAAATAGGTTGGAATCGCAGAATAAGTTGGGTCCAAAGGTTGTTCCTGAAGATCATGGCAGTGGGCACCAGGTTTTAAACAGAGTCTTCATCCCTGAGCACATGTTTTCATTATCTATCCCAGATTTGAGGTCTAGGGCACTCATCGATAAGATCTGGAACTTTTCTCCTACTAGCTTTGAATTATATAAATGGGCTTCCAAAAAATGGTCAGGGTTACAAAATACCTTTATGATAGATTCTGGTAAGGGTTTTTTCATTGCTATATTTGATAATCAAGCCAGTCGAGATCAGATTCATAAGAGTAAGGGGTGGTTTTTTAGGGGATGGGGAATCCATACTCAACTCTGGTCTCCCCATTTCCAGCCTCAGTGGGGCCATGTTAGATTCTTTCCCTTCTGGATATCTCTCCCTGCCCTTCCACTTGAATTTCAACAGCCAGAAATTTTGGAGGTTTCGGCTAACAAGATAGGCATCTTTATTTGTCATGATTAGGTTTCTCTCGACGATTGTCGGGCTCCATCTCAATTTTGTCCCCTTAAAGACGTTTCTACCAAATGGCCCCAGATGCTCTATGTTGAATCAAAATTTGGCCCTATTCAACAACCCATCGTCCTAGATAATTCAGCCTTGATTACTCTTAGGATGGATACCCTTGGTCATCTGGATTCTTTTTGCCAGGTGGGAGATAGCAATTGCATTAGAGTGTGTCAGGATCTATGCTCTTTGCCTTCGGATTGATGTGCTCAAATCTTGGGAGGCCAGGACCGCCTCCCTCTTCCATCTTTCTTCTTGGGGGACTCGGCTTCACATGTAGCCCTGATATCCCCGTCAAAAGTAGGGCCTCTTCTTGAGTCATGGCAAGATTGTTCCCTGGCTTTGGTCAATCCCGCTTCATCATTGGTTCAGCCTCGGTGGTATGATTTCCAAGATGCAGGGGGTCCTCAGGTTAATCAGAATCAATTCTCTAAGCGGGATGAAGCTCTTCCCTTAGGGCTGGGGAATGATGGGCTTCAGGCCACGCATACTCCCATGTTAGCTGAGTCTCTCTTAGGGGATGAACAGATTCAGTCTCAAATTCCTAGCTCTTCTGATCTCTTGGCTGAACCCTGCCTGGCCGCTCTCAAGATCCCTTTTATTCCTATTTCTCACGATTCAAATCTTGATTTGTGGCTTCGAAACAACTCTGAGATTGCAGGGTGTGATTTGGATTATGAGCTAGATTGGTCTACGGATAATGATCTAGGTTTTGATGAAGGGGAACCCTTTCCTCTGTTATCTGCCCGCAAAAATTTGCAGCAGAGGTTCTTACAAGACCTGGACCCAAACATTCCAAGTGGTAGTAGCAATTTGGGCCCCATCCCTCCTCGACGGGTTGTTTCTTCCTCGCCTCCTCAGAAAGAAAATTTGGCTGTTGATAAAGTATCAGAGGCGGATATCGACGTAGTGGTAGATATTATGCTCTATGGAGGGCTAGGAAATTGGCCATCAAAAGGGGGTAGTGGGGGCAAATCTAAACTAGTTCACACTGCCACCTCCTCCCCTCCACCATGTGGTATAATCCAGTAGGACGCAATAAATTCTCAGATTATTATTTATTCCCCTTCATCTCAGAAGTCAAGGGGGGGTAAAAGTACAAACCTGTGTCACACTTTTATAAAGGAAAAGGACGACAACATTCAAATTTGTAAACTTTAATGACATAAAAGTGGCATTTGTGTTTAGAATTTGAAGATGATGTAAACTAATGAAATGTGTAAAATTTGATCAAGTTTAGGCTTATAATTTTTCAAAAAAAATTTGAAAAAAATTTGACATAGTTTTTTAATTTTTGAAGTCCATTTTTTATTCCTGAAATATGCTAAAAATTTAGGGTCTAGTCCGCATTAACAAACTATATGCAAATAATATTTTTTTACTCTGATTCCATAATATGTTTTAGATGACATGTATAGCTAATGTATAAAAAAACAAAGATTAGATTTCGTTAAATATTTTGTCTGTTATAACTATCCAAAGTCGGTGTTACCTGAAATCAATAGTTTTTAGTCCGCGTTCAATTTTACCTATCAAATCTACACCAGTAAAAAAAAAAAAAACATATTCTTAAAGAGGACTCTCTCCTCTAGTGTTAAATATAAATTTTTAATTTTTCTGACATGATTTGTTATTTTTAATATTTTTCGAATGAGCGTGTTCTTAAATGTTAAAATAGCTACTTGAAGTATTTTCAACTTATATTATATTATATGAAACCAAAACATGATAAAAATTACACGACCATAATATTGACTACGAGCTCTACAAAAGGGTATTTTTAGATTTTAGAGAAAGGTAAATTTTGACAGAGAATTCAGGTCCAGAAGGGAGAACTTGACAAAGCCACCCATTTTTGATGACTTGGCTGCCAAATAGGATTCCATGTGGGTCCGGCCAAACATGGTGCGGCCGGACCAAGTCCGGCTGAACCTAGTCCGGCCGAACCATGGTCCAGCCGAACCTAGTCCGGCTGAACTCATTAGGCGACCAAACACGGTCGCATGCATGGCCAGCCCCTAAAATCCGAATTTTCACAATGCCCTATTTGTTAAATAAAATTGATTTTTTTTTATAGATTTTTAATAGGTTTATAGTTTTTATAGTTTTTATTGTTTTTTAAAAAATTGATTTTTTTATAGATTTTTAATAGGTTTATAGTTTTTATAGTTTTTTAAAAAATTGATTTTTTTATAGATTTTTAATAGTTTTAATAGTTTTAAAGTTTTATAATTTTATTTGGAAGAGTTAAGTGGTTTTTTATTTCGAATTAAGTGATTTTTTATAGTTTTTTGAATTTATTAATTATTTTAATTTTTTATTTTGTATTGCATGTGAAGTTTTGATTTAGTGTTTTTCAAGTTAACTGATTTTTTTCCTATTTTTCACAGGGC
>MU224977.1:1576039-1589950 GCA_018584345.1 Thuja plicata | reverse complement strand
AGGTTGATTGGTTTGAGAACATGTTATGAAATATTATTCCTCTAAACAAGTGAAGGAACTATGTTGTTGATTGGATTCCATGGTTGATTTGGAGTCCTAGAATGGTTTTGGGAGATGCTCTGCATCAAGGTAGTAGAGGAGTCTAGGAGACATTCATCTATTTTTAGGGCCTTTAACAATACTCTTATTACACTGATTCTGAAAGGTCCTCACCCTAGCTCTTTTGCTGATTATAGACCTATCTCTTTATGTAACACGATTTATAAAATCATCACTAAATCTATCTCAGTCCATCTTGGGAAAATTCTCCCCAAGATTATCTCAGACCAACAAAGGGGTTTCATCCCAGGGAAAGATACAGTGGAAGGGGCTATGATAGCTCATGAAGTTCTTCACTTGATCAAGGTCTAGAGGTTATAGGCTATAGTTTTGAAACTGGATATGATGAAAGCTTACGATAGAGTTAATTGGGATTTTCTCAAGCTGATTATGGTAAAAATGGGTTTTAACTCTAAATGGATCAAATGGATCATGACATGTGTAAAGGGGGCTAAGTTCTTATTTTTGATTAATTGCTCTCCAGTCGGCTTCTTTTCTTCTTCATGCGGTATTAGGTAGGGGGACTCTTTGTCTCCGTTCCTCTTCATTATCATGGCCGAGGGCCTCAGTAGGCTTATCAGTTTCAAACAAGTGCAGGGGGAGTTAAAGGGTATCTCCTTGCATAACTCACAGCTGTCAGTTACCCACACCTTGTATGTTGACGATTCTTTGTTATATTCAGAGGGTTCTGTCAAGGAAGCAGGAGTCTTTCTAGATATTTTGACAATTTACTCTAAGCTATCGGGGCAGAAGCTTAACATCTCAAAATCTAAGATATTTTTATTCTAGGTCCCCAAGGAGACACAAGAGGCTATCATTAATCTGTTAGGGTTTGATGTGGATGTCATTCCTAGTAAGTACCTGGGTATTCCTCTGTTTCAAGGTTCCTGCAGGGTTGCTTTATGGAAAAATATTTTTAAATCCATTGCAGACTGCATTGCCTCTTGGAAGGCCAGATGGCTCTCGCTCGCAGGTAGGATTCTCCTTGTTAAGTCAGTTCTTTCTTCTATCCCAAACTATATTAAATGTCTGTGTTAAAGGCTCCGAGGTCGGTTGTTGATAAGGTTAGAAGAAACCTTGAAGATTTTATTTGGATAGGTAATCTGGATGGGATCTCAAAGATACCTTTAGTTTCATGGGATAATCTCTCGTTCCCTAAAGCTTGCAGGGGGGTAGGAATTCATGACATCAATTCGAGGAATTTAAGTTTAGGGGCTAAACTTGCCTCAAAAATATATATATGATTAGCCAAACACTCTTTGGGCGAGGTTCATCCATCTTAAATATTTGGACTCGGATGATCCTGCTCACATTTTCACTATTAGGAAGACTCCTTCTGGTTCTGCGATGTGGAACTTTGTTCTCAATTGTCGCCAAGTTATCCTTCCACACCTTTCATGGCTCATTAATTCAGGAGATCGAGCAGATTTTTGGGATGAGTCATGGAATGGTCTGCCACCTATTTCTTGTACTCCAGGCTTAACTCTTTTAACCAAACATGTCTTTCAGCAGGCGTGGGGCTGTCAGGTTAGAAACTATTTTGAGATTTCTACTTCGTCGTTAGAAGCCAAGGTAGTTTGGAGAAATTTTTCATAGATTGACATTCCTCGGGATTAATTTATGCTCCTTAAAAGTCAATTGGATCCGAGGTTATTATATGTTAACTTCACTAGTGATAGACTCATCTGGTCAGCTGCGCCAATCGGGAATTATTCAGTCAAGCTAGGATATCAACATCTGAAGAAGCGTGGTATATATCCGCAGGAGCAGATTTTGAAGTTTTTTTGGCACCCGGTTGTGCTTCCTAAAGCAGGGTCTTTTCTCTAGTTGGTAATTCTTAGCAGAGTCCTTACTAGTGATCGGTTTCACAGACTTGGCATTTCCACCAATTTTTTTTGTGTTCTTTGCAAATCTAGTTATGAAGATGTTAACCATTTGTTTGCCCCCTGCTCTTTTGCGCAGGAGGTTTGGTATTGTATTCTGGGTAAATTGGGTTAGCAAGGTCTCTTGCCTGACTCCCAAACTCATCTTCTAGAGTAGTGGTCAGTTTTATTTTGAGACTCTTTTTCAGCCATATTCGGAGAGTCATTCCAGCAGCGGTCATGTGGAGCATATGGTGGGAAAGAAATAAGAGGATTTTTAGGAAGGAGTTATTTTCATCTGCCCAAGTATTCGAATCTGTTGTTAGATAAATCTCAGAAATGGTGAATTCGTATGCTTTTAGGGTCAAATCCCTCTCTTCCACATTCACCTCGCAAGATTCTAGAATCCTTAATGAGTGGAGCTCTATAACTATCCCGTTTAAAGGGGTCCTCCTTGGAAAACAATCTAAAATAGATATTCGGAAGGATATTAAGTGGATACCTCCAGACCAGGGCTTTATAAAGCTTAATTTCGATGGGGCCTCCAAGGGCAACCCATGGGAATCTGGAGTTGGTTTTGTTCTTAGGGATTCATATTTGGCAGTAGTCAGTGTAGTTAGCTCTAAAATTCCAGTTGGGTCTAACAACATCGCTGACGCCAGGGCTTTATTTTTGGGGTTGTCTGCTACTATATCCCAAGGAATTAAGCGCATTCATATTGAAGGGGATTCTCAAATTATTACTTCGGCTCTTTCACTCCAAACTTCTCCAAATTGGGAGATCAACTATATTTTGGATAATGCCAGGAAGCTTCTTCTCCAGTTCACAGAGTACAAGATTTCTCATTGATATAGAGAGGCGAATGGGCTAGCAGATTGGCTAGCTAACCAGGGAGTCATACTAAAATTTGGCTCAATCGTTTGGGAGTATGATACCTTAGCTCAGGCTCTGATTTTGGTTAAAGGGGTAGAATGGTTTAGTAGGGAGATTTCCCCGGTGAAGCTCTTTTGAGCCATTAATTAGTGGATTGAGGGCAAGGTGGGAGATAGGCTCCACATATTTTGACGTTTAGTGTCATTATGTCTAGCATCTCACTTTTACTTATTCATCATTTTCAAGGGTTTTAGTAGCATTGCGCGTATGTCTAAATGGTGTATTCCTGCTAAGTGGGGTGAGGCTTGATAGTTTACACACATTTTGCAATCTGCTTCATATGTTAGGCTCTTAGCTGGCCCTTTGTTCCTCATGTGTATTTTGATTTTTGAGGTCATAGCATCATTTAGCCAGTTCAGGAAGAAATATTTGCAAGTGATGTCACATTTGGGTTTGTACTTTTGACAGGACAAATTTATTATATGTTGTGGGGGCTACATTGGTTTTTGGTCACTTGGGTTCTGCGACGTCATAGCTAGATTGGTATCTCCTCTTTCGTGTGAGGGGTTGGCAGACTCATTTATTTCCCCTTACATGGCCTTCTTTGGGAGAGTCTTATGTGTGCATTCGTCAGTATTTTTCGTGCATTCTGGCTAGGTACTCAGAGCAGCTTCAATTTTTCACTCATGTGGGCACAAAGTATTTAGTATTATTTGCTGAGGTGGTACCTTGGTTTTTGGTAGCTTGGGTGTGAAGCCAACAAGTGTAGTACGGGCTCTCTTATCACATGGGCCTAGCCATTTTTTATCTTTCATCATCTCTCTTCGTGGCGTCGGCTATATAACCTCTACCCTCTCCACAGAGTCCTCCATTTTTTATCGGTTCCCTGTTTGGTTTTTTCACAGCTTGAGCTCTCTTCTTGAGGCTTTGTGGTTTGTTACATAAACGAGGGGTCTCTCCAATTTTCATTTTCTCTTGGGATGGAGTATCTCCCTTTTAACCAGCGGATTCAGATTCCAAGTCTCGAGTGGGAGTGCCCTATTCGAGATGACTACCTTCAGCGTCACATGAGGGTCGCATTCAAAGTTCTTCCCCAAGCTATTTTGGATGCGGTTTGCACAGTTATAGGTGAAGACGTCTTGTTCCCCTCCTCGCCCCGCAACATTCTTCACTCTCAGGTGCTTTCTATTTTCTTGTCCAATTTTTATGACCTCACACAAGATTATATTCCATTTATGGAAATGACAACGCGGGTGTAAATCCTGACTTTGCGACCACTGGTACCATTCATAAGGCTATTTTGGTTTACAATCTTAGAGACTCCCAAGCCTGGGTATGGGGTTTATTTCCTCCTACTCAGTTGGATAGGGACCTGGAATTTGTGAAACTCTACAACTCTGTCAAGCTAGACATCACAGCTAAGGATTCTGCAGCTTTTAGAAGAAGCACGGGCCCTCTGTTGGAATTTATGCCCACCACTATCATGGCAGATGCATATAATCTATTTGACAGCATGGTAGTTATTCTTAATTTTTCAAATGACAATGGTTTGGTGGTGCCTGATGTTAGAGCTTCCTCAGCCTCGCATTCCTCGCCTTCATCTTCAGAATCAGTCTCCTCCAGCCATCTCTGCTAGTGTCCATGCCACTACCATGCAAGGTCAAACCTAGGTGCTGATCATATGGGAGATATTTTTTAGGGAATGTCATGTTTAGTCTAGTTTTGGTTTGGCCTTTTTATTGGAGGTAAATGTGTCAGAATTTTTACTGCCTTTTGGGTTGTATAGTCTCAGTTCTCACAGTTGTTTCTGATAGATTTTGGTGTCGTATAAAGAGGGTCTGACGGGTTTTTTGAGCAGATGTCTAGAGATTTTGGGAATCCACTTTTGAGTCTCGCTTTCATTTTCCAGAATCAGAAATTTTGGGCCAACGTCCTCTTCACAAGAAATATTGGCCACTTCCGATACAACGGGGGTTTGTTGTTAGGATTAGTAGTTGTTTGTACTGCTGTAATTTTCTAAATTTTAGTGCTTTTCTACTGGGACTCGTAGCATATTACTGTAGCGGGGGTTTTGTTGTCTGTTAGCCGGATATGTGGGGTTTTCAAACCTTTTCTGATCACATACTAGTTACAGGATTTATGGTTGTTAGTATTCAGTCTTTTGGGCCTTTAGTGGCTTTATAATGCCTGTATATGTATGTAATGGCAAGGAAGGAGGGTTTTCTTGTCTGTTTCTTTCCCTCCTGAGCCTTTGAAATATATATATATATATAATAAAATTATAATGGCTCAACCATTTTTGCTTAAAAAAAAAGTATAGGATTTTTTTTACTTATTTTTCTTTATTCAGATTTTATAATTTTACTATAATATTATTACTATTATAAAATAAACATAGTAATATTTAGGTCATTTATCTATAATTATCAATTAATTATTTTTCATTAAGAAAATTATTGTTAGAGAATATGATCTCAGACTATTCTTGGAGTTCTTTGTTCAACCCCACATGTCCATGAATCTCCTGCAAGAAATTCACTTGTCAAAAATGGAGATAAATCAAAATCCATTAGCTCAACAACATGGGAATGGTATTGATGCACTCAAAGATTATGATACAAATATTTATATAATGAATTCTTATAAAAGCATAAATATAAAACCCTACAAAAGATTAAAGGAGAGTTTGAAAAGTACTCATGTCAAATGAATGAGGCAACATGTGTTAAATAAAGGCCAATCTAATAAAAAGATAGAAACAACTACATTAATACTAAGTGAATGAAGTTATAAGGGACCTAATTATATAATAAATTATACAATGTCTAAATTACTCTAACTATCCCCTTAAGGTGAACTTAGGAATAAGATAAAGAGCTAATGAAGAATGCATGAATGGATATTAAAATTATAATCTCCATTGTTAACATATTTGTAAACTTTGTATTTATTTTCTATTTGGGTATTATTTGGTTTTCAAATTGTATTTCTACCTATAAAATAAATGTACACATTTCTTCAAAGTGAAATCAATTACAATATTAGATATATATTATTATTCTAACCCTAATGCAGACAATAATTGTATCAAAGCACTAAGAAGATTTAAGGATGTGTTTTGTGAGTTCATGACAAGACAATGGATGTATGTTGTGAGAAAACCTATCCAAAGGAGGGTATATTGTTCCCCATTTAGAGAACTATTTAAAGTTCAAATGATTATATCCATGAAGGAAATGACCATTCACTTGCAACCATTACATGCGATATTATTTATCCTAATCAAGTTTTAGTGTAGATTAACATTTGGTTTTTGTTTCTTGTGCTAACAAGAATAAAATATACAATAAATGATGGTAAATTGAAAATGACATGCAAATTTTAATTTTATACTATAGTGAACCAGTATTGGCTAGAATATTTTATTGAAAAATATTTTTATGGTGTTGTAGTGTATAAAAGAATAATTATAAGAGGTTGTTTTTTGACCCATCCAACCAATTATATATTAAAAATTATCATCAAACTAGTGCGTACAATTGGATGTCCCTTGTTTTAATATCGTATATTACATCATGAGAAATTCCACATCAAAAAACACTTTTGCTTCATCAAACTAGTGCGTACAATTGGATGTCCCTTATTTTAATATCGTATATTACATCATGTGTAATTCCACATCAAAAAACACATTTTCTTTATTAAAATGAAAGTCTCCATGTAAGCCTCTACTCCATCTGCTTGCCTCGTCATCATTTTAGTCCAAATTTCTAACCACATGGATTTTTTTAACTCAAGACACATGCATGTTATAGAAATGTTAGTGCATTTCATACTCTACCCATACATAGAAGTATCAAGGTGGTCATTGGAGAATTACACTTGTTATTATTTCTAGTGTAATACCTCCCATGGAAGGCCACAAACACCAGAAATCAGTTGTGTTTCTTTTGAACATCCTTTTGGCTCTAATTCAGCTTCTGGATCATTTGATTATCTTTGAATTATTTGTAAAAATTCTTAGTCACTTAGAAACTCTCTTGGCATCTCTTATAGAAGCATGATCATTCTCATAATTCTGTGCTACTGGTTTCTCATCTACACTATACATCGTCCATAAAGTTTCTCTTTCCTTCCTTCTAGTGAGCTCTAAAATCCTGACATTGAAGGGGAGTTATTTTAATGTTGAATGCATCCACTTTTATTCTCTTTGAAGTAGCATATCAATAGTATATTTTTCTGTTATCATTTATAGATATTATCTGTATTATCAAATATGTATCGATCTGAGCAATATATGGATGATGCAAGAGCACCTTGGGTTCTTAGGAATCTTGCATCATCCAAAAATATTTGATTTTTATTTTCATGTTAGGTCAGTCTCTGAGTTTCTTCTCACACACCTTTAGTTTGGATCTTTTCTAGCTGCACACCTCATGGCATGATCCCGGCATCATTTTTAATCTTTGTGTAGGTTTAAAGTACCTCATTTGGTTTCTTTGTATTTGAGATCTTGTAGATTCTTGGTAGACTTAACTATTCTTCACATTTCATGACCAGTGTCTGTTTTCTGATCTTACAAAGGATTTTTCCAATTGAAAAAATTTCATGAATCATTTCTTGATGTTATTATGTTTGTGATTGACCTACTTGAGGGATTGTGATTTATGTTTCATCTATTTGAGGGAGATCCTTATAATTTGGGTCCTGATCTATATTTCGTAATACATTTTCTTCTCATCATTGGTAAATGCAATCTTTTTAGGCTGACTTGATGCCTGTGAACCTATATAAATTGAGGTAGTTGTTCCTAGTTTAAGTAATTTTGGGAGAGAATATTATCTTTTTGTAGCTTGATGCTGAGGAATTTGTAAGGATTTATGTTTGTAATCAGGCATGTATGCCTAGAATATAAGACTCCATGTTGCAGCTTCCGGTTCCATTGTAGAAAAACTTGGTTCCTAATCTCGTAAAGTCCTAAATTGATTTTTTGTGGAGTGGAAGAGTGATGATCTAACCCATAATTACAGAGGATTCACATAAGATGGCTCGAAGAGGAAATGATAGAGTTGTAAGGAGAGATGCAGATCAAGTTTTGATGGTCCCGTTAAGACAAATTACGGCTAGGCTAGAAGTTGTGGAAATAACCCAGAGATGAGGTCGACACATTGAAGATGTGAGTGATGGAGAGGAAGAAAGTGTTGAAGAAGCAGCTGAATGAGGTGAAGGGAAACCAAAAATTGAACAAGGAGGTGATAAGTGTATAAAATCCCTAACCAAAGTTAATACAAGACCACGTTTCAATCCACCAGACTATGATGGTAAATTAGATATGATGAATTGCTTGATTAGATCACAAAGATGGAGAAGTACTTTGATTATGAAGACACCAAAGAAGAAAAGAAAGTGAAGTATGCTTGCACAAAGTTGGGAGGACATGCATCTTTATGATGGTAACATTTGTAGACTGGTAGAAAAAGAAGAGGCAAGGAAAAAACTTAAATCATGAGATATGATGGTGAACAAATTGAAGGCTAATATCTTACCTGCTGATTACCAAGTAAGTTTGTTTAGGAAATTCCAAAATATAAAAAAAAGGACCTTAGTGTGAAGGATTAAATCGAGGAATTCTATAGATTTGATATTAGATCTAGGCATATTGATGATGACATTGAGAGGGTTGAAAGGTACCTAAATAGTTTTAGGAGATATACTCAATATGAGATCAGTTTGGTTAAATTATAAAGTGAGGGGGAAGCTTACCAACATGACCTAAAAGTTGAGGAGAAGTTGAACAAAATGCATGAACAAAGACAAAGAGTTAGAGGTGGAAGATCCTAAAGGGGTATAAATTTTAGAGGAGGAAGATATTGTTTAGATCATAATAAAGGCAAGGCATAATTCAAGGAAGAGAGTTCATACTGAAGGGATGAAAAAAATTGATAGAGAAGACATGGATCAAGTAACTATAAGATGAATGACAAAATAATGTTTGGAGGAACCCGTTTCAAATGTGGTGGTGAAGGACACAAAACCTTTGAATGTACTCAAGGAAATTCAAGAAAGAGGACCGATAATAGTGGTAGAAATGATTTTGTTTAAGAAGAATATTGTGGACCATTGAACCAACCAAAAGATCGAGAAGCCCTAATCATAAGAAGAGCCCTATGTCATGAAGAGAAAGATCAAGAACCATTCATATGTCTTTTTTTAATAATAAATTAAATTCATGTTTATTTATTTGAATACCTTTTTTACATCTCATATCAATGATGACATTTGGAGAAGACCCCTTTACTTGGGTACATTCCTCACACTCAACCTTAAATGCACCCCCTTTTGGAGAAGACCCCATGTACTTGGACGCACGGGGTTTTCTTCCCCAAATACACTAAAGGAATTTTTATTTATTTTATTACTCTCTAACACTCATTTTCTTCAATAAAATAAATTTTAAGTTATCTTTTGTCACTTCAAGGTACATGTCTTCTTCTCCTTTCACCTCATGGTGCCACTTGATACCATTCCATAAGGTGACAAGACCAAATCATCCTACACTCTTGAGTCTTATCTTTCAATCTTAGCGAGTAATTAAATCTTATACATAATCATATATAATCACAACTTAACCATATTTATAACTATGACACTCTTTTATCTTTCGAGTGTCACTATGTTTCCAAAATTTTGAGTGAGCACACATTTAATAAACAAGTGTGAAAAAATATACATAAATGTAGTCTAATATAGTTTAATTTCATTAGATTATTTTCTTATTTGACTTTCTTGAGCCTAACTTGACTTTTTTTCTTTCTTGATAATTGTTTTATTTGATTTTAATGCATAATATCACTTATTTTCATACTTGATTTCATTTACATATTTCTGAGACGCCTAGTGGGACTCATGTCATCGGTTGAATAATAAAATATTGGTTATTTTTTATCTTATTACATTTATAGATACTAAAAGACAAATATGTTGTTGTTTGGATAAATGTGCTCACCATATGGTTGATTGCAACTTTATGGAGACTAATCTATGAGATACTAAAACTAACATAATCTTTGTACAAGAAGGGGTAAATCCACTCTATAAAAGGGTAATTTGCATCTAAACAACAAAAAATGCTACAAGATAACTACAAGTTTGAGTGAATGCAAAAAACATTTGAGAGAAATGCACATCTAAATAGGCAAATGTGCACTTGAAATGGTGAATGTACAAAAAAAGAATTGAATGTGCATCTAAATAGGTGAAAGTATAAGCATTGAGTTGAAAGGGTGCCTATAAAGGTGAATCCAATATAGAAAGGTGAATAATTGAAATGTTGGGTGAATCTAACCCTAATTAGATGAATGCATTGAATGGTGGTCTAAAGACAAGTTTGGCTTAATGCACAACCATAGAGGCAAATATTCTCTATGTTTACGAAAGAATAGATCTAGTCTATAGGCTAATTCATTTATATACAAGTGAGTACACTCAATTGTTGTAGTGAATCCATCCTATAAATTAGGGATTGTATAGAATATAATAAATCCATCTCAAGTCAATATTTCTTGTAGTTTTCCTTAATTCTTTTACTTATAGAAAATATTCCTCTAGGAGTGGAAATGACCCCTTCACAACCCTGTCATTGAGGTGGGTTTTCTAACCTGTTTTGATTGAAAATCACTATATTCAATCATTTTTTGGCTAACTTCAATTTTAGAAATTTTCTACATGAGAGGATGTAATAGTTAACACCCTTACTTTGCAATTATGAAAAATCATAAATGGAAAATTTCAAATCATTCCCATTTTTACAACACCTTATGTAACAAATCGTTTTAAACCAAAGTTTTGTGGGCGACATCATCAAATATGATATCACAGCAATATACTTTTTCTTGGGTAGATTGAAAAGACCAAAATAAAAAGTGAGACCAATAATTGTTCACAAAGTAATGTTTTATTAACTTTATTTATTTAAATTTTTTTTAATATGATGTTAATGGGTTCTCATATATTCAAATATTGGTCTATTTTGTCCAGCGTGTAGATGTGTGATAAGACTAGATAATAGACACAAGTGAACTTTGTGTCAGCATATATGAGGTACCGTACTCTCAAATGTGGCTTAAATTAGTGCTGAAGGGACGGTGTCACTACTCGGATTGAATCTACCCTTAGACATTGAATCTGCCCTTCAAATGCCAAACTTTTTGCAGGTTCATTCAAGGCTTGGAAGAAATAAACAGGTGAAGAACGTTTTCGAATTCCCTCATCGACCCCACAGAAGGTTCCACCACAAGCAAACAAGTCCACAAATACTCGATGTTGTATTCTACATCACTTGTTTTCAGTTTCTCGTATGCAAGGTCCATCTCCCTTTGGCCAGCTCTTTAGGGAATTTCATTACTGCACGCAACACGTTAAGGCGTGCTATTTGTGGGGCTATTTATGTCGAGGAGAAGAGCTTTTCTTCTGATCTCGTAGAAAGAATTCTGATTGGATCGAAAGAAGGATTCCTGTTTTAGTTGTTTGTTTTTTCGACTAGAGAAGAGGAAGAGGGAAAAAGAGTGCGCACAGAGGATGGCGGCATATGCATGCGCTGTGTGTAGGATCAACCGAAAAAAATGTGGGGATAAATGTATGTTCGCCCCTTATTTCCCATCAGACAATCCACAACGCTTCTTAACTGTACGTAGTGTCTTTGGAGCAGGGAATCTGAGCAGAATACTTCAGGTAACATACCAATTTTACTTCATTCTCGTTAATTAATGGAATAGTGAAGTGGAGAAGTAATGAGTGGAATGTTTTTGTGTTTGTAGAATGTTCCGGATGAGAAGAGAGAAGATGCGGTGAACAGCATTGTGTACGAAGCAAATGCGAGGTTAAGCGATCCAGTGCATGGCTGCGCAGGCGAAGTTTTTGAATTGGAGAAGAAATTGGTAGATCTTGAATCACAGCTGGCAATGGCAAATGAAGAGCTTCGGAATGTACAAGCTAATCTTGTTTGTGTGGTGGATAAACATCCCTTTTTTCTCGAAATGCAAAACATAGTGACACAACGAAATAATGAATATTGTGAAGAATTAATACTGTCAGAGGATGTTGAGGATCCCTTCGGTTTGTGGGAGCCACTCTGATATCATCATTTGCTGGTTTTAATAGTGAAATAAGATGACTGATCTGTTTATATCAAACATGTTGCGGTATACATTCTGAAGTGTTAATTATCTACCTCATTACTCGTACTTAACGAATTGAATTACTATCTTCAATCATTAGTCTGCATATAAGAGTTTCTTTGTAGTTGTTGAATTTAGCAAGTTTTCTAAAATGAGGGTCGCTTGATTTTGTTTCTAAATCTAAACAAGACATAGCTTCGAAATCGCTCAACTACAAGCTACCTGTTGGAGAATTCATTTGGGTTCTATGTGTTAGGCCTCGGGAATGTCCAAATTATCATCAAATTTGGATCAAGAAGCAAAACCTAAATGAAATTTTAATTCCAGTTTTAAAATATGGATTAACAAGAAATAGAGAAATGCCAATATATGTTATCCAACCATAAAAAGTACAAAATGAACTATATAAAGACAGATCCACCATAAACAACTAACATTGAAATAGGTAGTTGGTTATTTATTACAGATACATTGACATGTTACAGAATTAAGACTTTAAAAGTACCTTTAATTTAATGTTTAATGCTGAACATTACAATAAAAGATGAAGGTAATGTAAAAGTACTATTTGCTTTTCTTCTTCTTCTTCTCCTTTTTTTCATTTTTCATTTTTTATTAAAGAGATTTGAATGCAATATGACTTGGGCGTTTACAATATGACTAATATAATAAATTAATAAATGTCCTTTGATTTTCTCATGACTTGAAGTGACATATATTTGTGATATATACATATATTTGTGATAGATACATTAACATGTGACAAAATTTAGAGAGATAAGTACGTGTGATCTAATCTGACATTGATGAATTGAAAGAAAGCATAAAATGAAGAGCAAGAATATCATTTGCTTTCTTTTTTCTAAGTTCAAAAGTCAACATATATTTAAAGATTCATATCCAAATTTGTAGTGAAGCACATATAAATAGATCCGATCAAAATCTTCTTCAAGGAGACCAAACCAGCTATTAAATTTAAGGCAAATTAAATGATAATTTAAAATGGCAATATTTATCTATAAGTTTTATTATAATATTATCACATGTTTATACCATTTTAATTATTTTTATGAAGATTTTCTTTTCTTTTCTTTTGTTTAAAGTTGTTTTAGACATATAATTTAATGTTTATAATTACTTTTATAATTTTTGGAAAGAGATTATTAAAGATCATTGTATGATGATTTATTTAATTAGTAATGATTATTAATTATAGGATTTTTTTAAAAAATTTCTTTTTCTTTTTTCAAATTCTATAATTAAATTTTAATATTTTATAAAAAATTACTATAATATTACGATTTTAAAATAAAGATATTAATATTTAAGTCATTTATCTATAATTATCAATTAATTCTTTTTCTTTAGGAAAATTGTTGTTAGAGAATATGATCTCAATTTATTTTTGGAGTTATCTGTTCAACCTACATGTCCTTGAATAACTTGCAAGAAAACCACCCATCACAAGTGGAGATAAATCAAAATGGATTAACTCAACAACCTAGAAGAGTGTTGACGTATAAACAAATTATGATACAAATAAATACAATGAATTCTTAAGAAAGCATAAAGGTCAAATCCTAGATGAAAAACCCTACAACATATTAAATGAGAGCTTGAGAAGTGCTCATGCCATAATGAATGTGACAACATGTGTTAAATAAAGATCAATATAATAAAAGATAGAAATACCTAAGTTTAGCATTATTGAATAAAGTGGTAAGGAACCTAATTATATAATTAATTTGACAATGTCTAAATTACTCCAACACCCATCGGGTGCCAGCAAGAAGTTGAGTCCACTTTTTGGGCAAAAAGTGGAAGTGTTTTCCCTGATTTTCAAGTTGTCTGTCAATTGATGTCAAAATTTGAGGCACTTAGAGATTGAATATCAAAAAAAT
>MU224977.1:1503885-1575939 GCA_018584345.1 Thuja plicata | reverse complement strand
TTAGAGATTTATTTAATTCCATTATAATTAAATACTATAGCCATGTTTGATTTTGATTTGATCTGATTGGTCGATATTGATTTAAATTGTATGGCTATAGTAGATAATATAAATCAGTGATAAAAATTACCTAGGACATTAAATTGATTAAAAGAATTATGCCAAACAGTAATAGGGTCGTTTGGACATAACTCGAGGGTATGATCACACTTAGGGAAAATAGGGTCTATAGTTGCGACAGACCGAAATTAGGTGGTTACAAAATCAACTTCCTTGATCAAATCGTAATTAATTAAATTATTTCAATATTTCATAACATTTCATCATTTCATCAATTATCTTATTTAATTAAAAGAAAACAATTCATTTTTATTAAATAAAATAATCTTATTTAATTAAAATCTCTTTTAATTAAATAATCTTATCTTATTTAATTAAAATCTCTCTTAATTAAATAATATTATCTTATTTTATTAAAATCTCTCTTTTTAATTAAATAAAATAATCTTATTTAATTAAAATAAAATCCCTCTTTTAATTAAATAAATAAAATCCCCACTTAAATCCCTCTTTGTGTTGAAAAAGGAAATGAATTAAATAAAAATAAATAAAGCTCCTTTTTCTTCACACATATTCCTAAGTGGTGGGGCTTTTTGCCTCTTAATCATAGCCTTTGATTTTGCCTTTTGAAGATATGAGCACATGGATCAATCAAGATTTAATCTCCACCATTGCTCATTTCTTTTTACCTCTTAATCTCTACCATCCATTGCCCTTAAAGGGAAACCTCTCCTTCTCATTTGGATAACCAAGAGATATAGTTTATGCTATTGTTGTGTTGCCTGCAGGTTTGGAGAGCAATTTTGGAGGAGAATTTGAGCACTTGAGCTTGAACCATGCAACTTCTTCTTCTTGTCTTCTTCCCTCATGCATTCATAGCAATCAATTTAGAGTAGATTCATGTTAATTTAGATTCATATTTCCTTTAAATAGATTAATCTTGCATATTTCTTTCATAGATTAGCTTGCATATTTCCTTTCATGCATTGTTATCATATAGATTAGTTTGCTTTCATGCATTGTTATCATATAGTTCATAGCTTCCATTTTCATTTGCATGCATATTTGATGATCATGGAGACTAGCACTCTTGCTTTTCCTCTTTGAATCTCTCATTTTATGGTGTACTTGCATGGGCATCACTAGGTCTAAAAATGATGGCCTCCATTACAAACCCTTGCACTCTATGAATAGAGAGCTATGAGTCGCCATTTGAGACCTCATTCTTGAGTAATCTTGGATGTAATGACTCATAGAAGTGTGTCAACATTTTAGCACACATTTTTGGCACCCATCGTAGGGCAACCCACCTTTACATGCTGGTTTTGATTATTTTTGGAGCTAACCCCCTTGTGCAGATTTGTTTGGAGATGAAAACCCTAGATTTTCAAAGATTTGATCATATCTCCCAAAGGACTTATAGTTTCAGTTTGAATTTGTTTTTGCAAGTTGGTGACATATCAGAGAAGCCTAAGTAAAAAATTTAGAATTTTCTGATGTATCTTGAAGATTTTACAAAAGTTTCTTTATTTTTCATAAAAAAATAATTTTTGGTGCAAATCAGCATATTTTTGGATATTTTTACATTTTCAGAAAGGTATTTAAATTCTACAGGGGGTCCATTCTTTGTGTTTTAAATTTGGATGCAATATCATAGATCATTTGGTCGATTTATGAAAACTTGTCTATTTTGGGAAAACAACTCCCTAGGGAACAAATGAAAAGATCTTTTTAAAATTTTGATATTTTTGGAAAGCTCTCTATTTTTAACAAGGGTCTCTTTTCTGCATTTAGGGTTTTGGATCTAAATTCATGTCATATAGGTCCAATCTTGTTGACTAGGTCAAAAAAATCAAAATTAAAAAAAGGGCATTTAATGATTAGCTTGCACTTATTTTTCACATGGTTCAATGTATGAAATGAGTTGTCATTTAGATTATTTTCTGGTTATTATTGCTCTTAACAATTTTTTTTTAGATCTAACCACTAATGTTTTTTATTTGATGTTTGTTGTGTTTTTCTGATTTTTATTTCTGAAACAACTTAACATGTGGTTTACAGGACGTTGAAAAGAAGACTCAAATAAAGACTACAAACAAATCATCTTGCAAATTGCTTTGATCGACAGTATGCTAAACATTGTGCTTGCATTTTGTTTTATTTTATTACAATAGGAACCCACATGCAAGACTTCTAAAATGAACTTCTATTTTGATATTTTAGGAATGGCAATGATGTTAGGAAACTATGCTCTTGCCCTTTTGGAATGATAAAAAATCCAGAAGCATTGTTGTCATTTTCTTATGTGTTTGAAGTGTTTTTTAGATTGTAATCCTAAGAATTATATGATTGTATCCTCTCCCCTTTCCTATGTGGATCTTGTGTGAGACCTACATTAGACTGTTATAGTTTTACTATTTTGTTCTCATGCTTTCAGTAGTTTATGCTTTGACATACTTTGACTATCAGAGAGACTTTTTATACATTTGAGAATCGGTGGAATCCTGTGTTATATATTCAACACCTGATTTTGTAATCAGGGTACTTTTGAGATGTTTATGTTTTGATTTAGTTTCAGCTTATGTTGATGTCTTATATGGATCTAAATATATTAATGTAATATGATGAAAATGGTTTAGAAAACTGATGCTAGGATTTTTTTAGTTCCAAAATGCAATGTGGTTTATATGCTTACATATATTATTGACGTTATGTTATGTTTCATAACATGTTATTTTGGATCTACAGATGTGTGCATTGAGTGTGCACGAGAAGTTGACCATGGATCTAAATCGGGGACCTAGTACTGGAACCTATGTAAATACCCGTGCTTTCCAAGGTCCTGTCTATATAAAGAGACATGGACCTTGTTGTTATGTGTTTATTTCATGAACGTGGCTTGCATGTGTGTTATTAAATTTGTAAAATGTTCATGTTATTAAGTCATGTCTAATGTTTTAATTTTATGTGCCAAATTTGGCAAGTGTTGTAATTTAATTATTGACATGGCTAGTAAAAGGGAACCAAGGTAAGTTAAGGGTTAACTAAGGTCATCTAGGAGTAGTACCCAACCTTACCCCAGGGTTAGAAGTTTCCATAATTTCTTTGACTTATAATTTCGTAGGTTAACTTCAGGGTGAGTTTTAGATGGTCTTTTGGACTCCTAGGGGGTAACTAGGGTCAGTTTTAGTCACCCAACTTGGTACCCTATGGGTTAGGGGTCATTTTCTATCATTAATGAGCCTCTAAACTCATTTATTACTCCCTTTAAGTGTCATTTTCATCTTTGAGCGAATTTGAAAAAGGAGTGTGACTTTGGTTAACCTCACTCTCTCTTCTACCCATGTTTCATTTGACTTCACCCTTGGAGGGTTAGGAAGTGGTTTAGCTTAGGTTTGGTTAGAGTTACCTTACCCTTGGGTTAAGCCTTGCTCATGTTGGAGGTTTTCCTATTTAGGGGAGATTTTAGGATGAGTTGAGTGTTCACCCACTCTCTACCCTTAGAGATAGAATTCAGTTTGAAGGAGCCTTTGGAGAAGGAAGCTTAGGAAGGATAGCTCAACACCTTTCCTCTTCACACCTTAGCTTGGATTAAGGTTGGAATTCTTTTAAAGTTATTGTTATGTTTATGTATGTGTTCTTGAGCTCAAGGACTCCATTAATGGAGTCTTATGGTTTTCTTGAAGCTTTTATTTTTTTTGTTAGAAATTTCTTTATTTGTTTCTCAATATCTTTACTATGTGTTGATTTTCGAATGGGTCTTCAAGGTACACTCACCCTTGGGAGGGCAGAGTAGTCTTGGAGGGGTAGTTGAAAATGATTCCTGTTAAGTGTAGAGTCTCCCATGTGAGGAGGGATAAACTTGGGGTAACATGATACCCATGAAGCCAAGATGGGCCTGAAGGCATTTAGGAGGTATAAGGAGGTTATCCAGGACAGTATCTTGTAAAGATGGTCCTTATCAAGTCCATGTGAGGCTTGTGCATTATTTTTGATCTTGGCTTTCTCCTTTAGTGAGGTCTACCACTACCCCTATTTCTGGAATGTCTATTGGAGATACTTCCTCTTGTTCAATCCAATGTTGGGAAGGTTTTCTTGTATTTGAGTCTCTCTTCTTTTCCTGTTTGTTGGGTGATATCTGTTTGTAACCCATTCCAGATTGGATCCCCAAGCTCGGGGGTGGCCTTGTAAAGGCCTAGGTTGGGAGGTGAGCCTCCATGGTCAACCTCAACGTTTATCAGGTTCTTGAAGGGATAGCAAGGATGAATAAATACCCTTATGTGGAAGATGGGTATGGTTAGAAAATGATCATTTGTCATCCTAATACTTTAGAAATTTCATTAATGTTTAGTTGTATCAGACTCTTATGGTCTTATGTAACCTTTGTACGGTATTGTAATTTATATTTATTCCTTATGAATACGGTGATCCTATGAATAGGGAGGAAAACAAGTTTCAACGTGCTTTTGGTGCAAATGATATATATTGTAAAATTGTCTAAATTTATTTAAATAGAGATCCTATAGAATTTGTAAACTATTGTCATTATGAATTGGAAGGTGAATTGAAATTTCTAAGTTCCTTGCAATATTGAGTAGTTCAAATTTTAAGGTTTATTTAATAACTCAAAGGGAAATTCTGGAAAAATTTATTTTAAAAAAAAATGTGCTTGAAATTAAAATTTTCTTCTACCTTTATACTTAGCATTAAATTTGGGATTTAAATATGTAATTTTTTTTTAAAAAAAATATTTCCTTATGCTCACTGTTTTCATGTATACAGTCAAGAACTTCATTAGTTATTTTATCTCATTTTTTTTTTGTTGTTCTTAAAAAAAAATATATATATATATATATAATTATATATATATCTATATACATATGTATGTACATATATATATAGATATAAATATAATCATTTTACAACCATTAATTAAATTAAGTTTTTTAAAAAAAGAGAGGGTTGTTTATTTTTTTTCGTGTTGTGTCTGCACGTATTCATTAAATGCTGTTCTTAAAAAAAAAAGATTTTTGTTTTAACTATTGTTTTTTGGGGGCCAAAGCCCCCAGGCCGCATCCATTTTTGCATTGGCTGGGGGCCACGTGGGATGCAGGCCACCCACTGTGCAAGGCATAGTGGGGAGGCGCCGCCGCCCACGCCGGCCACCCCCTTTTCTCCGCCCTCCCCTTTGAACCTGGCTCCCGCGCAGCTGGTGGTGCCGCCGCCAAGCGGCCACCACCACCCCTTCCGCCCACCCTCCACCGGATTTCCTTTCCTCCGCCGTCGGCCTTCCATTCCCGCTGCCGCTTTTCTAAACCGCCGCCTCTGCGTTTTTCTTCCCCCTTCCATAGTGATTTTTTTGTTAGGGTTTTATTTTTTTTAATTTGATTATGTTATTAGTTTAGGATTTTTATATAATATAAATTAATTGATTTAAAAGTTAGATTTGCATATTAAATTTTTTTATTTAAGAATTTATTTTGAAGTTAAATGGTTATATTTTAGGTTTAGGTAGTATTTTAAATGGCTATGAATTATAGTTTTTAACTTAAAATGGGTTAGTTTAGTTTAGTTGATTTATATATTAGTTGAAAATGTTAAGATTTAAATTGGTTATTTATTTATTAATTCTTTTTAGATATACTTAAAGACTTGCAAATATTTAGGGAAGTTTAATTTAGTTATTAAATTTAGTATAGTTTCGAAATATTAATTAAATGTTCTTTTGGGGGATTTAAATGTAATTGTTTATATTAAAGTTATAATGCTAAAAAGGAAAGGTATAAAGCTTTTACTCGTTAAAATTTTTAATCTATCATTCATTTTTATATTTAAACTTAGGTAACGTTATATCATATAGTGGGTCATAGCACCCCCTTTATCTTCACGATATACACCATTTAAGGGTAATATCGCTACCTTTGACCAGACTTGTGGATAGTTGACTTTAAAGTCAACCATGGTCAGACTTTGTTCGTGCGATCCCAGTTTTGAACCATTTGATCCTCGCTACCTCTGGAACCTTATATTTCAATTTCATGCCTTACAGAGATAGTTGACTTTTTGGTCAACATAGGTTGATTTCTGGGTCATCTACCTCGTATTGTGTGCCTTTGTCCTCTATAGAACCTAGTAGTCTCTAGTTATGTCCCTTCTCTAATTTTGGAGTACAGTTAACTTTTGGTCAACTTTAGTTGAATTTTAGTCAACTGTGCTCGTTTTGCATGTTTGAGACTTCCTTAGGATCTAGCAAACCCTAGTGCTCATTATTCACTTAGTTTAGAGTTCACTTGACTTTTGGTCAACTCTGTTTGACTCTTGGTCAACTACCTCAGTTTTCGTGCAGATCCAGTTTGGAGCTTTAGACATCCTTTAGGATAGCTGTGAAAGCTATTCCCCTCCTTGTAACCTTTTTGGTCTCATCTTTCCCTTTGCACCGATTTGCATGCATGTGTTACCCTTGTGTTTGTTTTAGTATCCCATTTAATGCATTATTTAAAAAAAAATTGTTCGTGTGTTTTTGCCCAACTTTTGGGCATGACATCTTGGGTGCAAGAGAAATTCATATAACTCTTCTAGTGTGGCTACCTCCCAAGTATTTTAATAGAGCCAGTGAGAGTGGATTGCCCAACCGGTAATAGTCTAAAGCCAAGCCCTTCCAAATCGGTATACAAAAAATTTCATTGTGATTATTCTCACAGTGCATAGGTGTGAATTTGTTGTGGCAACCAACATCTCCTATAGTACCCTAGTGGTGCGTTAAAGTCCCTACATTGTTAAGGTGAAAACCTTGCTTTGAAAGGATTGGGAGAGCCCCCTTAATTTTGAAAATGACTTGATCACAACCACCTAAATGGATGTCTTTACTATAAAATTTGTTTTAGTGACCAACAACCCTTTATCTGTTGGCACAGAAGGTTAGAGACCCACTAAGACGTCCCACATTTCCACGACTCTTAGTAGAGACAACGGTCCTTTGGGGAGTGATTCCCTTGGGATTCGAAGCTTGGTGTTCCTGAGAAGTGAGTGCATTGTAAGGAGGAGCATGTGCCTCCAAGATTCTAAGTTGTCTGCTATGAGTAGACGTGGCTGAAATTTGGTTCAAGTGGGAATTCAATAGATATTTCCCTAGCTTACCTAGGATGTGGAGTGACTATTCTATTTACAACAAATAATTTTTTTGATGTGGCTTGCATGAGTGAAACATCAAAATATACACCAAACATCAAGACAAACATCAAAATGATCAACAAATTTGCATCCTTAAGTGTTAAACTGTCAACTTGCCCAATTTTCTATCCTACCATTTTCAATCTTCCTTGGTTGATCCAGACCAGATTAGGTCAGTTACCCCGATGTTAGAATCTTGTTTACACTTTGGATTCTTGCATTTTGACCTCTTGAACTAGTAATCTTTGATTTCACAAGTGACCTTTCTTGGAGTTGGTGAGCTAGAAACTGTTCTTGTTGAGAAGATAAACCTTTAGATTCTGTGATAACACACTTGGAGAGTTTTGGTAATCTCTTGTCCATTCACTTTCATACAAACTCAATTTCAATCAATATAACTTTGGCAAATCATCTTCCTAATCCATATGTGTTAGGGTATTCACCCATTCAGTGGGTACCTCTGTGACAGTGTTGGTTTAAACCCCTTGCAAAATTCTATCTTATCATCTCTCTTTTGGACAAGTGAATGCCTTTACTATCCTAGTTTGGTACAACCATTTCTTAGGGTCATCCTATTAGCTAGTACCTTTTCTTTCATGCTAGTTACATCAAGATATCAAGTAGATCAAGGAAAATGACCTCAAGTAGTCTTTAACCAATTACCCTTAGTTCAAACTCGCCAAAAATGTAAGGGAAAAGAACCCATATTTGATCAATCACCTAGGAACAACTCAGAAGTTTGGTTTGATTCCAAGAGTCAACTTAGTGAGTTGGGTACACCCTTAGCATCTTCTCAATCGAATATGGATATGAGTTACATAATGACTCGACGAGAGAGGGAAGACATGGATAAACACCTTGATGACATATTTGTAAAACATAGAGATACCATTTCATTCGCTGGTTCCTCTCATGACACTCGACCAATTTCACCCCTTATCTCAACTAGATATCTAGATGCACACCAAAAGGCTGAGAGAGGTAAGAGGCAAGCCTATCAAGATGAGCAATCAAAATGTGAAAAATAAGAGGATGAACTTTGTGACGCTTGTGTAAATGCAACATACACCAATAATTTGTTTCAACATTCAAGACCAAATTTATTTCTCAAAATATCTTCAAGATACATGAGTGAAAGGCTTAAGAGCATTGAGCATGAAAAGAAAGCCTTCCTAGATGAACAAGCTGAAAAAGGAAGAGAAATTTATACTCCTAGATTTGGAGAGACAAACCTTGTTGGAAATAGAAAATAAATCCCTCTAGGAGGAGCAAGATAGACTCTTGGCTCAGTGAATTAATGACAAATTTAATAACATGCATGGTAGTGGTGGAAATAACTCTCCTCCATCTACTCCTCCTGAGACTACACAAAGTGGAAGACGTTCAAGGATGCCATCATGATATCCCAGTGCTAGAGGAAGAAGGGCTTCAAGACATGATCATTATAGAAGACAAACACCTCCTAGGAACTCAAAATAACCTTCACAACATGCTCATCATGGTTCACAATATGGGGGTAGTAGCTCAAGTTTTTATCTCACCTCCCATGACTTCATGAAAATGCAGCAAGAACCACTCTTCCAGCAGTATGTGGAGAAATATTTAGAGCAAAACAAAGACAAGTTCCTAGAGAGTTTAATCAACAAGGGCGCTAGATTTCCCTACAATTTTGATGTGGACAAGAAGCTTAAGAAGCAAGGGTCATCTCAAGAAAAGGAGATCAAACCACTTAAGAATAAGATGGAAAAGATGTTAGCACCGAATAATTCATTCTCACTTGATTCAATTTTTCCTAATCCTTTTGATAAAAGTGTTAACATGAAACAATACCCTAGAAAGGTTGAAATCCCTCAATATGACAAGTATGATGGGAATGGAGATCCACATGATCATGTGTGCCAATTTTATACCACAAGTTTTGAGTTCAATCAAGATGACTCATACCTCATGAGATTGTTCCCAAGGAGTCTTAAGGGTCAAGCGATGGAATGGTTCCCCAACGTAACTCCTCCCATCAAGAATTTCAAAGAGCTTGTCCACAGATTAGTTCAACACTTTGCGTACAACCTTTCAAGATCTATCACCATGTTGGATTTATGTAACTTAAATCAAAATCAAGGGGAATCCTTTGTTACTTTCTTGCAAAGGTGGAGATGACAATGCTCTCGCTACTCTAGAACCTTTCCTGAAAATGAAAAGATTGACATCATTGTTAGCAACTTGGTTCCAGAAATGTGGTATGAAGTTACAAAGATGGTTTTTGATTCCTTTGATACCATGGTCGAAACCACATGTAGGATTGAGGATATTTTGAAAGAACAAGAAATTTTGACCAAACATGGAAACAACAACAACAATGGTCAAAACAACAAAAACTCTAACAAGGATAAAGAGAAGAACTCACACTGGAATAGGAACAAACAAGTAGTCAATGATGGAGTTGTGGACTCCTCTCAACCCAAAGATCAAACCATGCTCTACTTGTCTAGTGTTGTTCAAGCCATTTAGCTCAATACATCTAATCAACAAGAGAGCAAGTCAAGATACCAAGATAGGCCAAAGAAAGAAAGACGTCAATTTTCAAAACTTGGTGACTCATATGAGGATGTCTTGAAAACACTCATTGCTAACAACCTTGCACATCCTCAAGATCCTGTGAAAAATTATATACCTGATGTTGACCCACATTGGTGGGATGAGAAGGCCTTTTGCAAGTTCCACAATGGTATTGGACATGACATTGAAAACTGATGGAAACTCAAGCATATTATTCAAGATCTCATTGAGAGTGGAAAACTTAAGATATATGGATTGAACACCAATGCCGATCATAAGGCATTCAAAGAACCGTTTCCCAAGTATGAAAAGGGGGAAACCTCTAAAGCTAAGAATGGGAGAGCTGAGATCATTTACACTTATAGAGATGCAGAGAATACTATCAACATGCTTGAATTTGTAGAAGAAAATGTCAACATGATGAGGGGTAAAGATCCCTATGGTTATGATCTAGACATGGACTCTCCTCCTATCTTTGATGAAGAACCCGTTGTGGTGCTAAGGGTTCTTAAATCTAGAGTGTCATGGAAAGTTCTCAATGCTTTCACACGAAGTCAAGGTACCATTGTTATTAGAGGACCCAATTAGAGTCAATCAAGTAAACCTAAGTAAGTGGCATCCAAGAATGTCACCTTGAAACCAACACTTAATCCTAATTCAAGCTATAGTCTTGTTGATCAGTTGGAAAGAACCCCAGCTCAGATTTTGATCTTTGAGCTCTTAGAGTTGTCCCCGAGACACAAGAAAGTCATTGAGGATGCTTTGCGCATGGGAAACATTGCCAACAACTTAGATGTAGATCAATTCTAGAACACGGTTAACCACATTACTAGCCCTCATTACAGTCATTGAGGATGCTTTGCGCATGGGAAACATTTCCAACAACTTAGATGTAGATCAATTCTAGAACACGGTTTACCACATTACTAGCCCTCATTACCTTACCTTTTCAGAGGATGATGATAAAGTCTTGAGCCACCCACACAATTGATCTCTTCATATTGAGGTCATGGTCCATAAAACCCATGTTAGGCACATGTTGATAGATGGGGTTGCTGGGCTTAATATTTGTTCCTTTAGTCTTTTGAAAGATTTGGGTTATTCTAAAAAAGTCATAGATATCAGGAAAAGGATCACTATCAAAGCCTATGATGAGGCAGAAGGAAGTTCCAGGGGTTGGCTGTCCTTCCTATTAGGATTGGCCCTATTGAAAAAGGCATTTTATTTCAAATATTTGATGTTGGTCCCCTTGCGTATAATATCTTGCTCGGTAGACTGTGGATTCACGATATGCAAGTGGTGTCATCAACCTATCATAAGTGTGTTAAGTTCTCTTACAATGGAATAGAGATTTGTATACCTAGGGATAAAACTTTATCTATTAATTCAATTTCAAAAGGAACTCATGTTCCCCTCAATAGAGAAGCAGAAGAATTTGATGCGACCTTAGCTAAATGTAAAGACAAGCTTAAGTCGATAGACCTTGACATGGGGGTATCAACTCAACTCCCTCACAACACTGCTAGTTTCACCTTGGTCTTATGGCAAGCCTTCAAAAGAAAATAGACCTTCCTCTTCAACTATGACTTTATTTGGCACATTTGTAGAATCCTCAGTGCCTATTCAAGATGAGAAAGAAGAGACATTTGTTAGAGATTGGATCTATAGAGAAGAGAAATATATGCACAATGAGAACTTCTGTCCCTCTCCTAAGGCTTATAGATAAGGGTATACTTTTGTCAGATATATGGGCTATCCCTGACATGGCCCTCTTAATCATAGATTGGATTCTAGAGCCAGACCTCTTGATCATACTCTTTTTGGATGCAAGTCAAAGAAGTCAATTGGCCTAGGCTTTATTAATCACAACAAGCACACTAATCCTATCCTTGATAAGTTGAATAGTGAAGATGAACTAGAATACATACCTAATTTGACAAATCAGCAAGACATGTGTGAAGATTGGGTCCCTTTCACTAAACTCCTTTGGGGAGATTCAAATATTCTGGTCACTCATGCGTCGGTTGCAACTTTAGAACAAGAATCAGATATTGAAGATCCTTTCAGAGAACGTCAACGAAAGAATCTTGTTCATTTAATGGAAAGAGAAGGTGCTAATTTTGATGACACTAGACCTTCCACATCAAGATGTCCCAAACCTTGATGGTGTAAACATCCTAGTCATAGTTCAGACACAAGTTCATATGAGTATAAATGGGACTCCTTCTTAGAGCCTTCCATAGTGGACATGGATGTTGATGTCATCCACACTTATAGTTCTCAACCTGAGGTGGCTGACAAGTCACGAGTAGGATTAGAGGATTTGAACCCACATATTATCTTAGTGGATGATTCTTCACTTGTTAGGACAAATCCTGATTTGGGTAGCTTAGAAGGATACTGGATAGACTTTGACTCTTCAGTCACCAGTGATAATATAATTCACATTTATAACCTTAAACCAGTCATTGACTTGCCTCTTGTTCATCCTGACCTCATTGATTGGTCCCAACGCTATCAAGAACCAGAGCTCTTAACATTTCAAAATGATTATGAGATAGCCTATTACCTAAATGTCATTGAACCCGTAGTCTCTTCCACTAGTGAAATGACTACCAACATGACAAAGCCAGACATCAAGTACCTTAGTCACAAAATAAAAAGAAAAGAAAATTAAAAGAATAGGATTTCTGATGGAAAAAACCACTATGTGGCAGTTTTAGAACCAAAAAAAGTAAAATAAATGACGTATCCAAGGGTGAAAACCTCTCTAAGGTGCCTAGGGATGAGGTAATTGACCGTCTCCCTAGCAACTTTCAAGATATATCTTTAGTGAAAATATTGAAAATGTTGTTTGTTTCTCCTCATGGGTACACGATTCCTAAGTCTTACAAGTTATTATTCCCATGTACAAACAACATTGCTGAGTATGAATATTTAACAAATGGACTTAAGATGGCCATAGAATGGAGAATCATAGAGTTACACGTCTATGGGGATTCACAGTTGATAATCAACCAAGTTAATGATGAATATCAAACAAAAAATGAGAAACTGGTACCTTACAAGCAAATGGTTGACTCCTTGAAATGGTACTTCACATTCATCACATTTCAGCAAATCCCTAAAGCATAGAACAAAGCAGTTGATGCTATGGCTACACTTGCTTCACTCCTTCAGTTGGAGGAACATGAATCCAGATTTGAATTCCTGGTGGCAGAGCTACATCACCCTATCTATGAATCCCAAGAAATCCATGTCATTTGTACCCTTGTTGGTCGTGAGTCATCTTGTTATGGTGCCATTTACTCATACCTTCATGATGGTATTATTGAAAAGTTTAACTGATCTAAATGCAGAAACCTTACCTGAAATGCCTCTCGCCATTCCTTATCTCTAGTGATTTGTATAGGAGGGGTCTAGATGGAACACTTCTTAGATGCTTAGAAAAGGAATAATTTGACCAAGCATTAGTTGACATCCATGAGGGAATCTATGGGGGACATTCAAATGGTCTTGCCATGGCCTGAAGGTTTCTTAAGGCAGGGTACTATTGGCCTATGATGCAGTATCTTTTGCAAACTAATGTGAAAAGTGTCAAAAACCTGGTAACCTAATACATCCTGCAGGTATGGAGCTCATTCCCTCTATGTCTCATTGGCCATTTCAACGCAGGGCCTTTGATCTTGTTGGGAAGATTCATCCCAACTCATTAGGTGGACACAAGTTTATTATCACTAATACTGATTACTTCACTAAATGGGTAGAAGCTGTCCCACTTTCTGTTGCCTGGGGCAAGACAGTTTCTCTATTCATTTTGAACCATATTATCTATCGATATGGAGTGCCTTCTAAGATTATCACTGACAATGGAGGCCAGTTCAAAAATAAGGACCTTAAACAACTCTGCAAGCAATTCAAGATTAAACAACATTGGTCCTCTATTGAATTCCCGCAAGGAAATGGTTAAGCAGAGGCATCAAACAAAACCATTCTTAAAATCTTACATAGAACAGTCTGTAAGAATGGTAGAGATCTGTACCTAGAGATAAATCTGGCTTTGTGGGCCTATAGAATGAGTATTCATACTCCTACTAGGGCTACTCCTTTTTCCCTTGCATATGGCGTTGAAGCAGTGTTACCTTTGGAGGTTGAGATTCCTTCACTTATAGTTTCTCTCAAAGGTCTAGTTATAGATGAAGACTACTGTGCCTTGAGACTTCAAGAGTTAGAACTTCTAGATGAGAAATGTCAAGCATCATTTTCCCATATGCGGGTTTATCAAAAGCACATGTCCAAAGCCTTCAACAAAAAGGTTCACCCTAGAGAATTCCAAGTGGGAGATCTTGTCCTACGTAAAAATCCTAAGAATTAACAACATAGAGATCAAAAGGGCAAATTTGAACCTAATTGGCTTGGAACTTACATCATGACAACAACTTTTGGGTCAGGTGCTTATTTACTGTCTATAGAAGAGGGAGAGCATCTCCCTAATCCTATCAATGCCTTGCACCTGAAGAAGTTCTATCCATGATACTCATTATGTCTGGGGGCATCCTTTGTACATAATTATTGATCCTGAAAAAATTCAAAAAATGTTATATTGTCAAAAATCCTGAAAATCAGGAAATGTCCTAAAAAAATGATCATCTTACTGAAAACCTAGCAATAGGCGCTTTGATGTATCTCCAAAAAAATAATATATTCCAAAAATACAAAAAATTCAAAAAATTCAAAAATTCAAAAAAAAAATAGAAAAAGTGCCTTGGTGAAAACCTGGAAACAGGCGCCTTGGTAGCAAAAAATTGTAATAAAATTCAAGTGGTGAAAACCTGGAAATGTGCTCTACTTGAGGCCTTTGCACCCCTATTTCTTAGCGTGTGTCCTCAACACTTAGCCTTTCTCCATCACGCCTTGTCCTTGTTGCCTTGGTTTGGAATTGGTCTTTGTCTTTGTCTAGGGAGCGTACAACTATGTTCGGTTTGGTCTCTTGGATGCATTAGTATTTAGGAAACCTCATAAATGATGTTTTTCAACACCACCCGATTGTGTTTTTCAACACAACCCCTGACATCGAGTATTTTTCAACACTTATCAGTTTGGTCTTACCTAGTTTTTTCATGTGATCTTACCTGCTTGCAAGCATTCGATCCTTATCCTCGAAACTTAGTATCAATTAACACACTTAAATTTAAAAAAAAAACACTTAATGCTTGAGCTATTTCATGATCTTTTCTTTTTGTGCTGACTGTTATTGATTTTTGTTGAGTGTCCTTGTCTAATAATTCTCTCCGGGATGCATAGATAGAGGACTTAAGGTATGGGGCATGTTTTAATTTTTTTTCTGCTTGTGGGTGTGGTCTTGAAACTTTTGAGTGTCTCTTGTTGTTCTCTTGACACACTTAGGATATTTGAGGCTTCATCCTTGACTGTTTTTGCACAACCGTTCTTCTGATCATCCTGACATCTATGCCTTGATGCAAGCATGGTTTTGCTACATTAAATTAGGTAAGCTAACATCGAATTCATCTTGACCTTTATGTCTTTGATGCTTATGTTAGAATATTTCCACATTCCAATCCGATATAAATCACATTCATACCTTCATAGTTGTACTTGTGACTAGTGATGATTGTGTGATTTTCTGATGTCCGTTAATAATGGCCCAATGATGAAAATAAGTTCCTTAACATTCTCTAATGAATGATGAACACAAATTCCTATGTTAGACTTTCTCTATTGCAAGTAAAACTTTGTATTTTCATGTAGCTTGCATTATTAGAATTCATGTTAATTTCCATTTTTAGGCTCCATTATGAGTTTGAGAGGGTTTCCTTCAGCTTTCTTGTGGACTTTTAATCAACTGTGGTCATGTTTGATCTGATAGGGTTTTTCTTGCAGGGCCTCTAAAGATGCTTGAATACTTAAATAACTCTATGACTCCCAATGCCTTTGATACTCTGACTCAAGCCATATAAAACACTAACTCATGAGGTATTTTGATAATCATTGGGGATACCTATTATCACCTCCTTATTTTTTAAGATCTACTAACCCAGGCAGGTTTTACCTATGATTGATTACTGGCTTGACAGTATCTTTAGAGTGGATTTTACTTATGTGCTGAATGCTCTTTCTTATATAGATATATAAATGACAATGCAGATAACTATGACTATTCTAAGAAAAATATTGACAATCCAAATCATTATCTTAATGACAATAGATAGAAACATAATAGGGAATTTCATCTTTCTTTCCTTTTACAATTCTTGTGAATCTAGGAGTAATAACCTATTTGATTTACTCTTTAAGAAATCAACAATCTTCAAATGTAATCACTGTAAATACAATTGATTTTACATATATAATCTGAAGGTAATTGATTTTGAATAGTATTGAATATTTTGGATGATGATGGATTATCTGACAAGTTCCTAGACCAGTGCCTATCCTTGGGCTTATAGAATCAATAGATATAAATCCACAAAAATATATGAAACAGAATACTGTAAGATGCCTTGCAACCTACATGCAACTCAGATAAAATGCCTTCCAAACTATACTGTCACATCTACAATATTGTATCAAATCCTCAATCACTGCTGTACTCCTTGAAACTACTCACAAAGTTTAATTCTCCCTTTAGAAGAATCTTGCAAATAATTAGATAACTACCTTATAGCCAATATGTTTAACATGCCTTACAAATTAAATATAGAAGATTAAATACAATAAGTAAAGAGACAACAACAATATAGAGTAAAGTTGGTACTGTATTTTTATTCATATATTTTTGCTTCAAATACATATAAAGGCTAAAAGCTCAAAAAACACAGACTGAAATCCAGAAGTTTGTCTTACAATTATCTTTTCATCTCCCTTAAAAACATTACAATTTGATCTATTTTTAGGTCTTAAACCATCTTGGAATCCTTAAAGTCAGGATGCAACAAGCTTCGGATGGATTAAGGAACCTAAACCTAAAAGTACATAAAATACAAGAAACAAGAACGTTAAGCGGTGGGAAGACAAGAACAGGGGATGAAATATGATCTTCTTTTGTCTTTATCTAAATTCTGTCGCCTTTGTCTAACATTGTTCAGGATAGTATCTAATATTTTTACTGAGATCAAGTGAGCACCATTTTAGGATAACCTACACTTGTCTTTCACAATTACTAACCTCCCCGTGCTCAATGATCAGGCGCCATGTGTTCCTCTCTATTCTTCATCCAGGACCTCTTCCTCTATTTCAACAGGCTTCTTCTTATTTGGTTTTGTCATCAAATCCCAAGGTGTCACATCATCCTCTGCAGGCCATTTGAAACTTTGAATACTCTGCAGTTGTCTTTTATGCCTTTCCTATCTGACATCAGTAATACTTTTGACATCAACCAAAAATTTATTTATGTCAGTTTCTGCCTTAAAAGCCTCATTTAAAATTTTATTAAAACCATCAAAATCTGTAATAAATGCCTCATTACTAGGCATTTTACTGTCAAATTCATTTCTCCAGGCCTCCAAGGCCTTAATCTGATCATCTTCTCCCTTAAGTGGAAGAATAAATCTATTAAAATTTGGTCCAAATAGGCTCATCTTTGACTCTAGTTGATTGAATTTACCCTTAAAGAAAGGTAAAGTGACATCAACATTCTTGATCTCATCTTCTACCTCTGACACAATCTTTGGCAAATCTTGCCTGTGTTGTTGCAAAGAGGCTAATTTCTCAAACAACTATATTCTGGGAGACCATGCTGTGAAAAAAGGAGTCAAAAAAGTGATGTACCCTATTACTTCTGTATGCAAAATGGCTAATTTATTATATGCATTTAGGATTATATCAGTTTTATCTTTCAAGATATTAATCTTATGTTGAAGTATACACCTTAATGCATTTATGGCAACTTCATTATCTTTTCTAACCATATCCTTTGTTTTCACCTCTTCCCCTATTTCAACTTTCTCTTCTATTTGTAGATGTTGTACTGAGGGTACATATACAACTTCTGGCTTTTCTTGCAATTTCTTAGTCATTTCAGCAATTACCTTATCCTGCTGATGATTCTTGATATGGCACAATTCTCAATCTTTTGCTAGGGCACTAGCCTCCTTAATTAAGACACCATATTTCTCAGGCAACTACTTTGTCTTGTCTTCATTTAGGTGTTCCCAATGTGTCATTATTTGGGAAATCTCAAGATCTCCTGTGTTTTGTACTGTCCATACCATTTGGTTTCCAACCATGCTCTCTTGAATGTTCAATAATTGAGGCTTCTGGTCTTTAGGACACAAATTCCACATGGAAAATGGTTGGGATTTTGGACTATACCCAAATCGATTGATCATGTCACCCATTTGAATCTCACTTGCCATTTTCAGATCTAGTTGCTTTCTGATTTGGTCTATTTTGAATGTTGAGGCTAAATCCCAGCCTTCAGCAAGCAAAATTCCACTGTTCAAAACTATTTTTCTAGCCTCATCAGGAGAAACCACATCACTTTCAGGATCATATGATTGTAAAGCTAGAAGAGCCTCATTTGTTAATTCTTCTTCACCATCTGATTTCAACTTCTCTCTAATCTATTCCTTTTTATGCCATCTGAGGAAATCCTTAAATTCATTAGTTTTTATAAAGTTATCATCACTTAAAAACTTTTGTTGGTGAAGAAATCGTTCATCAATACATGCTCTGAGAGGCAACACTATGTTTTCCTCTTTCTCTTGCTTCTATTTCTTGCCTTTTCTGATCTCTTTTCTCAAATTATGATCATACAATCTATTTCCAGGAACAAGAGCACTTACTCTATCCCCTTTTCTTTCTTGTCTTATGTAAGTTTGATCATAAGAGGTATGACCAAGATCAACCTTTTACCTCTTAGCAGCAGGCCTATCTACATCATTAGGATTAGAAACCTTAGTACAATCTATAATGTTTCGTTGTTCCCCTATATCTATATTGCTTCTGCAACATTCTATTGTGGTTGATCTATTTTAGGTGGATTTGCATATTCTTCTTCACTCTCACTCTCATATTCAGATTCTGAATATTCAGGTTATTTTCCCCCTTTCTTCACATCCAGAAGTTTATCTAATTGCTCACAAAGCATGTAAAAATTATCTATCATAGCTTTAATTTTATCAAAATATGGCAGGTCAGGATAAAAACCTGCAAATGCTAATCCATTTATTTTTATCCGCTTCTCCAAATTCAAAAATTCTTGAATTCTCTCTCTTCTATTTATCACTTCATCCTCATCCATTATGTTCCTAGTAGCATCGTCCTCCACACAAAGACCATGCACATATGTGTTTGGTATGGTAGGAGTTAGGAGTTTCTTAGCTCCTGCAATAAATCCCTCTGGATCAATATACCTATATAATGCTACTCCCATCTTACAACTTTCCAACCATCTACTTACTAAATCAATAGCACCTTTGCCAATTGTAAACTAAAAAATCTTGAATTGCATAGGGGTTAATGTCCCCCTTCTTGTGTGGTGCAAAGTGCTCATTATTTGTTAACAAAAGCTGCCAAATAAATTCCATAGCTGCAACTCTTGATGGCACATGATATGGTAGGACATGGGGAGGATGTGTGCATCCATACACTCTGATCATAGTGAAATTTTCTTCTAAAAAGAAGTCTTCCCAATTGTGGTCACCTTCCCACTTATCAAAATATTCCCATGGCCTCAGCAGTTGCAGCACCTTCACTGGGAGTCTAGTCTTGCTAATACCCAAACTTTGCATCAAAGGGTAGACAATCTAGTTCTCAAATCCATAGAAATCACAATCCTTGGAGGTGAAATTCCAAATCCTAACCCAAAATTGGATAGGATTGGGCCGGTCAGGAAATATTCTCTTGGGGTTCAAATTGTTTACATTCATGATGCCATAATTGAAATGCAATAATAAATGCATCAGGATAGAATAATGAAAAAACTTAGGATCTTTATCCTTCTTCTGTACAGCTATAAACCCCTCATGCATTCTATAAATGATGTACTGTATGTAATCATAACTATTACTAGAATGCACATCTTGTAAATCTAATACTATCATCAAAATCCTAGAATTTGTCTTCTCAGCTCCTCCATCCTTACCCAACACCCTACATAAAGCATATGCAATGTATTTGATATAAAAATGTAGATCTTTGAAACAATAGGGTGCAGTTCCTGGTAAAGGGTCAATGTGGTTTCTAACCTCCTTAAGGATATGTTTTTGCAATTGGTTCCTAGCAACCCTAGGCTGTAAGCTATACCTTTCTTTCTGCCTTGTAATATTAATCTTAGTGGACATGGTACTATATAAACCAAAAGCTTGCATAAACAAATTCCTATTCAGAATTAATAGGGCAGTACCATTAATCTTTTTAATTGTTCTAGACAAGGAGTCACAATGGTTTTCTAGTCCTAGAAACAAGTCTACATCTACAAAGACATTAGGAAAAATTAACCTAGCCAAACCACTAGTCCAAGGGTTTGATATTGGGATGGCCTTATCAGCATTATTATAAAAATAGTTATAGAGAGAAAAACATGTAGAACCTGGGTTATGGGCATCTCTGATTTCACAGTATTCATCTGCCAATATGTTGGCATTTTCTCTCTTGTTTTGTGTAGACCTAGGTAATAGCTTCAAAAATTCATTAGAGAAATTCATTTTCCCCTTGGCATCTTCATCTACTTCATCGCTCTTCCCACTGGTAGAAGCCATACTAACTGTTTTACTCATTTTGTTATGTTTTCACTTCTCTTTCACCGATATTGAAACAAATCTTCTCTCAAGACTCCTTACTCATCTCTATGCACTGAAGAAAATTCAAGAACCTTGAAAACTAGAGAATCACCCTGAAATTGATCAATTCTTGCTTCCCTTTTGGACATAGAAAACCTAGCAAATTCTCCGCTCTGAAATTCTGGATGTATGATGAATAAAAATAAACATGAGATCGTCCCTTTATGGTAAATTTTCAAAGTAATTAGCTCATCACTAAAGAATCAATCAATTTCACCTTCAAGTTTACATGCTATGATATTAATTAAATTCGTAGTCATAGCTCATGAATGTGACAGGAAATCAAATTCATATGAGTGCATTTTCAGAAAAAACCCTTATAAAATTTGAGAAAAATGACATGTTTTGATATGGTTGGTTCTTCACCAGACATCTCAGCTACCTTTTTCAAACAGAAATTAATCTCCTATATTTTTATTTGACAATGAATCTCTATATTGTCATGTCAGCAACTGCCGCTTATTATCAATTTTTATATTTGGTGACCAAGCGACTATGCATTATCTCTTTGTCACTGATCAAATCTCTTAACTCTCAATTCTTCTGGAGATCTAGTGACTATATGATTTTCTTAACCTTAGCTTAACCATGATTAACCTCTATCAATCACGCGACCAAATGAATCCAAGTCGCTAGTAGTATTTCCAAACTCAGAGTTTATTTGGAGACCCCACGACCACGGTTACTCTTCATCTATTAAGCTCTTATCGCTAAGTCTCTAAATGTTCTTTTCTCTTTACGAGACCCTGTGACTAACCTTAGTCACCCAATCACTAAATAAAACTGTTCTTCAACATTTCCTTTGGAGATTTCATGACATAGCCCATGAAACTTTATCTCATCATTTTGATTTTAATTCGGAGACTATGCGACTAAAGCCAATCTCATTGTCGCGAGAACATTTTACTCTACGAAAAATTTGATAGAGACTCAGTGACTACCATTTATTTCCTCTTATTATGCATCTGACAGCTCCACTCAGTCGCTGAATATATTTTGAAAACCCTAAATCATTTGGAGACCACGCGACAATATTAAAATACATACCTTTACATCTTTTAGTCTCTTAATCGCCAAATGATATTTTTTCTTTTGGGAGACCATGCGACTGATACACTTTGTTCTATTCTCTATGGACATGTGTCTCATCTTAGTTATTTGTCTCCAAATCATTGAAAATATGCTGACTTGCCATGTTTGACCAGTGACTACCTGACCACCATATACTTCAATCAATTTGCGGCTTGTCGCCAAGTCTCTAAACCTTTTACTTAACTGAATTTTTAACTGGAGACATGGTGATAGAAGCTTTCAAAATTATCACTCACTGTGTTCTGATCTGGAGACCACGCGATGGAAGCAATCACTAAGTCTTGTGATAACTTGCTAGCTACAAGATACACTGAGCGACACCGCACCTTAACTGCTTGTCTCCATGTCACTAGATCATGTTTTCTTCATTGGGAGACCTCACAACATGAAATACTTCTCTAAGTCTCAAGAATTACAAAGAATATTCCTTTCCCTTTTGAGACATCCCGACAACAGTTAATCACCAAGTCTCATGATGATTCAGAATATGCTTTTAGGATTAAGTGACTAGGCGACCATTAAAAAAGCACATGAATTTTTATAACTTAAGTCTTTTCAAAAAGGTAATGCAAAAATAGAAACTCCATTGACATTTTTAGAGCTTTTTTGCATTTTCACATAGAAGACAACTCAGGGTTTTGGGTTTTTCACTATTCATTGGATTTTGACCTTAGAACACCAAAATTTCCACAGGGATAAATCAAATTGGGATAGATTTTTTGACATTGGATAAAAATTGGCAGGAGGACAAAAAAATTTTAGGGCAAACCAAAAAAACCAAGAATACAACCAACAGTGGCTCTATCTAAGGATTGGCTAAACATAGTTTATGGCAAAGAACCACAAAATCTCTGGTTGTAGACCAGATCAAAAAATGAAGAGGACTCCAACTAACGTATTATAGAAGGGAAACTATTTACAACATTTACATAACCGAAGGAAAGTATTCACAGTATGATATATACTTACTTGTGGATGAACTTTGGTTCTTAGTTGAAAAAAGGCTTCAGGAATTTCCCATGCATAGGCAACTCAAAATATTTTCCATCCATATTCTTCAATAAGTAAGAGTCTTTTCCAAAGTTCTTTCAGACAATAAATGGTCCAAGCCATAAAGATTCATTTTTTTTGTGTTTTCCTTTATCTTCTTCTCTTGCATTCCACTGAAGAACCAGGTCACCAGATTGGAATTTTCTTTTAGTTGCCATTTTGTCAAAAAGGTATTTCATCTTCTGTTGCAACTTAAGGTTTTCTTTTTGGCTATTTCTTCTTGCTTCATCCAATTCTACAACCAGAGTCATTCTATTCTGCATATTGTCAGAAACATCTAAATGTTCCTCTTGTATAAACTCATATACTGGTAAGAAATTGTTGATAGGAATTCTCGCATGTAGACTATACACTAGCTCAAATGGAGACTTCCTTGTTGCTTTTTTATTGTTATTCTGTCAGCCCAAAGTGCTAGTTTTAACTTAGTATGCCATGGTCTTTTATTCTTTTCAAGAGTTCTTTTTAGTATTTTCAATATACTCTTATTACTAGACTCAGCCTGTCCATTTGCCTGTGGATGATATGGGGATGAATATGATATTGTAATCCAATATTTTTCACATTAATCTATCATTTCTTCTGATCTAAAACTCATGGCATTATCCATTACTAATTTAGTAGGTACACCAAATCTGGTTATAATATTCTTCATTAGAAATTTAGTGACTACCCTAATTGTTGCTTTCTTTGTAGGGGTGGCTTCAATCCACTTGGTAAAATAATCTATGGTGACAAGTATCCAACTATGTCCCCCACTAGATTTCTTTTGGAATTCACCAATAATATCACTTCCCCACATAGTAAAAGGAGCTTCAGTACTTACTGGGTTTAACAACAGAGCTCCTGAAAATTTTAGCTTATTTGAGAACATTTGACAAGGTTCACACTTTCTGATATATTCATAGGTATCCTTGAATAAACTGGGGCAATAGTACCCAGCCCTTAAAATCTTGTGGGCAGTACTCTTAGCAGAAAATGACCCCCACATTCTCCAGCATGCATTTCACATAAAACTATTTCAGCTTGGTATTTATCTAGACAAAATAGCAATACACCACTCTTATCCTTCCAATATAAATCTCCTTGAATCAAAGTGTATCTTTGGGTTTGCAATTTTAGATTTTCTGACATATGATCAGGACATTTGGCATTTTTGAGGAAAAACATAATATTAGTATAAAATGGTTGCCTCTCTATGCTTGTAGTAGTTTGATCATGTATTCCTGTCTGATTTATTTGAACTAGATCCAATTTTTCTTTTGTCATGAGTTTTTCACAACCCTGACCTCTTATCAAATTTGTAATACGGATCTCAAGGTTAAATTCCTAAATTCTGGTTATCCATTTACATCTCTTACCAGTAACCTCTGACTGTGTAAGAATATCTTTCACTGCTGAATGAGGAACATATGCTTGTATCTGAGCACAAACCAAATATGGCCTAAAATAATTCATAGATTTTACCAAAGCATAAGCTTGCTTCTCCATTATCTCATAATTAAGTTCTGCAACTTGTAGGGATTTACTGTAAAAATCTATTGGATGTTCAAATCCTTGTTCATCTTTTTGTAGTAAAATAACAGCAATTGTATGAAAAGATGCAAATGAAAATAAAGAAAAAGGCGTAGTATAATATGGAGATTTTAAAACTGAAGCCTCTTGTACTGCTTTGTTTATTTTCTCAAATGCTTGTTGGGCTTGTTTATTCCAAATAAAATATACATCTTTCTTTAACAACTTTACAATAGGTTTAATGATCTCTGCAAAAGTTTTCTATGAACCTTCTGACAAAATTGATCTTTCCTAAGAAAGATTGTACTACTTTTAGGTTCTTTGGAGCAATAACCTTCTTAATTGCTTCCACTCTCTCAAGGTCTATCCTTACCTCCTCCTTAGACACTATGTGTCCAAGCAACTTTCCCTCTTGCACTGCAAAATGACATTTCTTGGGATTCAGTGAAACACCATATTCTAATGCTTTATTGAAAATCTTACCTAAGTGATCACAGTGATCCTCATCTCTTTTAGAATACGCAGTTAAATCATACTGATAAATAACCGTAAATAAATAAATGAATTCTTTAAAAGAAACATCCATGGCCCTTTGAAAATTTTCCCCTGCATTTATTAGTCCAGACGACATTCTGATATAAACATAGGTTCCCCATGGAGTGGTAAATGCAGTTTTGTATTGTTCTGATTCTTTAACTAAGACATGGTTATATCCTGAGAAACCATCCATCATAGACAACAACTCACAACTAGTCACCTTGTGCAACATTGCTTCCATATTAGGCAAAGAATAATTATCTTTTAATGAAGCAATAATTAAATTTCTGAATTCCACACACAGTCTGATATCACCATTCTTCTTTCTGACTAGTACCAAATTTGATACCCAAGTTGAATGCCTGATTGGCAGGATTATCCTAGCATCCTTTAATTTCATCAATTCTTGTTGCATCTTAGGAGCCAACAAGGGGTTAATAGGACTCTATTTTTTCCTAAAGGATTTCACATCTGACTTTAATGGGATTTCATGTTGAAAAAGATCCTCTCTATAGGATTTCAAATCCTCATATGACCAAGCAAAGACATGTTTATATATTCTTAATAGTTTGCACAAATTTATCCTTATATGAGAATCTAAACCCTTTCTAATATAAACAATTTGAGGACTATTTTCAGATCCTAAATTTATTTCCTCCAAATCCTCAACCTTGGCATTGCTTAATTTTGTTGAATCATTTTATTGACTCCTAAACAATGCTTCAAGCTCAACCAAACCCCTAGGAATCTAATTAGATCCTGAATGGACAACCTCATTTCCCAAAATGTAGCCTTTTCCATCATTGCTTTCTAGCAAAGTATTACAATTTGTACTCTGATTCTCATAATGGTCTAGACATTGCATAAAACTCAGAATATCTTGGTCATCTTGAAAAACCTGCCAATTGCATGTGTTGTCCGGGACAACTAGTCTTGTCTTGACTTCCAGTATTGACACCCCATGTAAGGTCAAATCATCAATTTTTCAAGCAAAATTTGCTAAAAAATTAGCCATTATATTCTTTGATCATTCTATCCAGCTTATATCAAAGGCATCAAACATTTCCATTTGATCCCAAATCACATACTTGTACCTTTTTAATCTATCATTCTTTACTGCATATTTAGATCTAACTTGAGCTACCACAAACTCAGAATCACCATAAACCTTTAAACATTTAATCCCATATTTGATAGCAATTTCAAGTCCTAGAAACAAAGCCTCATATTCTGTAGTATTATTTGTACATTGGAAGGCTAATAGAAATGAATACTTAAAAGTTGTACCTGATGGAGATACCAGCAATACACCTGCCCCTGATCCTTCTTTTGAGCAAGCCCCGTCAAAGTACATTTTCCACAATCCATCACTTTGTACAATCAAATATCTCTTCATATGATCAACCTCTTCATGTTGATAATAAAGTTCATTCTTTTGTATCCTGAAATTCTCCATATCCATATCAATGCAACAATTAATGTTAGTATCTTCAAATCTTTCTATCATGTGTGGAGTTCTACTCTCCCTTAACACCTTAACATTTTCTCCAGCAATGTTAAAAGTAGAATATGATAAATCACTTTTTATACTACCTCCCATTGAAGCACTCCAATTTCTTGACAGCAGCATGCCATAATGTGGTGGTATGTCAACCACAAGAACATACATAGTCATCACTACATTTGGGTAAACTGCTAATTTATAAGGCATAGCCCCAATGGTACCAATCAAAGGGACCTCTCTAGAGTCCATATCTTGACATCTCCCATGAGGAGTATCAACCTGTAATCCCATTGACCTCATGATTTCCACTAGCATAATAGTATTAGATGCTCTGGAATCAATCATACAATTTTTCAGCATCTTTCCATTAATTATTAGTGAAAGAAAAAATGGGTCAACAACCTTTGGGGAAGAAGTTGTAGTCAAGAAAATTTGAGGAAGCTCAGATGTTAATACCTCAACTTCCTACCATTTGTTAATTGGTTTCTTTCCAAGATTCTCTGGACTTTGGACCTTTATTATGGGCACACTGTTTAATAATGACAACACCTTTTCCTTATGTTCTTTAATTCTCATCATCTCTAGAAATGGTACCTTTACTGTCATTTGAGATAAAAAATGACCCATGTCCACTAGAGTATATTTCACATCTGAGGACTTTGATTTATCAATAGTGATATTACTTTCCTCAATATGTACATTCAGAGTTGGTTCTTGTAACTTTTTGCTTTCCATCTTTTGAACAAGAGTAGTTGTTTCTTTCCTTTTTAATTCTCCTTCTTGTACAACATTTGGCTCAAGGGCTTTTGTAAGAATTTTGACTTTATGTTTATTTATATTTTCACCAGGTCCTTCCTTTATTTGTATATACTTGGTGTCTATTTTTTTTCTTTTATAAAGACACCTGATGGCTGACTACCACCCACTACCCTATTTATTAAATGGTAGTTGCTTCTAGCCTTGTTCCCTAAACCTGCAGTAAGCCTAGCTTTCTCTAATCTGAAGCCTTTCTAATAAGTGGGATATCCTGATTGTTTTGAGCATAACATCTTATATGGTCATCACTTTCCTTTGCTTCACTATCAAATAAGATCTGTTAATGATGATTTTCTACCCTTCTTTGTGAACTATAGGAATCATGATTTTCTGTTTCACTGTCTGAATCTATGTCATGACATGAATAAGTATTTGTCATACTATGATCACATTGTTCATCCTCATCATTTTCATGCTCTTCACTTACTCTTAATTCTAAGGAAACAATACAAAAATTAGGGTTATGTGGAGCCTCACAAGCTTCACACCAAGGATCATCAATGCAAAAATGGACAACATTCTTATGTAGAGGGTCTGGAGTTTTTTTACCAGTCTTCTCCTTTCTAGGTAGATTAACAGGCTTCCTATCCTTAAACTGAGTTCCATAAGGATGGTTTTTCATTCTATTTTGAGGATTGTATGTATTATTGTAAGAAGGCCTATTATTCTGGGGAGCCCTATATTCCTTATATTCTGGTTCTTTTAAATTGCTCCTACTAAACCTTGAGTCATCTCTCCTATTCAATTTACTAGACACTCTTCTGTTCATTTCAATATTCACTGCTATCTTATAAGCATCAGTAAGAGTTCTAGGGTTTTTATCCCTAAGAGAATATCCCATTTTAGAATCAAAGGCATTCAAATAAGTTGCTAGACATACCTCTTCATCCAGCCTTATCTTCTGAAATAGCTTGTGCATAGCTCTTTGAAACATTGTATTAAACTCTGTGACCTCTTCATTGTAATTCTTTTTGATATTGTTAAACTCATTCAACAAAAATCCTTTCTTTTTTTTATCCCCATACTGATCTTTAAACAATTCAATCAACTGATCCATAGAAATAATAGAACCATTAGAAAGGCTCCTAAACCATTCTCTAGCATCTTCCACTAAAGACTGAACAAATAATTTCATTAACACATTCTCATGAGTGATATTTAAATCATAAAAAAAATCAATGAATTTTCTTAAATGTGTTTCACAAGAAATAACATTGTTACTTGCAAACTTTGGGAGCTTTTATCCCATATCACCCACATCTTTAGGGAAAGAATTAGGATATCCAGGGATACCAATAAAGTTAAACTATTTATACCTTTCAGTATGCAATGGTTTCCTTTGAAAATTATCATTCTCTTTAAAAGTAGTGGATTTTGCTTTATAAGTTGTAATATTCTCAGGCCCAGCATGAGAGTACTTAGAAGACTGCAAAAAATCTATTTTCTTCATCATTTCAATTGTTGCAGGTTCCATTTGTTCCTTTTCTAACATTTTTTCCATGGTCTCCTTTTCAATTCTCAATTTCTCCAAATCAATGTCCAACATGTACACTTGCTCTATTAAAGGCTTCTGAAACCTAGGTTCTTGATTTCTATATTCAGTTATTTTTTGCTTTCCTTTATCCTTCTCAGAACTAGAAGCTTTATAAGTAAGTGGTATTTCTTGGTCCTTTTGAGACCTCTCTGTATCTTTTATATTTTGATGTCTGGAATATTTTCTTTTACTCTTATCAACATCCTTATGCTCATGTTTTTTCTTTCTCATTTCTCTCTCCCTTTTCATTTGTTGAATAAGGGCAAGCTATTTCATGATAAGTTTTTCCTCATTTGCTAGCTCATTAGAGGGAGCATCTTCAGAAGCTGAACTAGATGTACTTGTTTCTTCTCTTTGATTAGAAGCAGAAGTAACAGTAGGTGTTTCTAATACCCTCTCTACAGATTCTTCATATTCTGAAGTATTTCCATCATGAGAAGGCTGATTGTTGTTCATGTCTCTCCTAGTATTACCTTCTTTACCTCTCTGAGGAGTTTCATCCATGCCAACTTGGTTTCTCTTCTTCCTCTAGGACATTTCCATCTTTTAGGATGATGGGATTCCACAATATAAAACCTTCTCAGGATTATTTCTCATCCTTGACCTAGTATTCATTCTGAGAAATATTTACTAAATTTGTACTAATCTCAGAGATTTTTTTTTAGAGTCGCCACCCAACAATAGTTAGGAATGAATGAACACTATCAAAAGATAATTTTGAAAACTACAACTAGTATGATTTGTAATTACTTAAATTCCCCAGTAGAGTCACCAATTTGTTAGGGTTTTATCTTGTAGGGCCTCTAAAGATGCTTGAATACTTAAATAACTCTATGAATCCCAATGCCTTTGATACTCTGACTCAAGCAAGAGAAAACACTAATTGATGAGGTATTTTAATATTCACTATGGATACCTATTATCACCTCCTTCTTTTTTGAGATCCACTGACTCAGGCAGGTTTTACCTATGATTGATTACTGGCTTGACAATATCTTTAGAGTGGATTTTACTTATGTGCTGAATGCTCTGTTCTTATATAGATATATAAATGACAATGCAGATAATTATGACTATTCTGATAAAAATTTTGACAATCCAAATCATTATCTTAATGACAACAAACAACAACATTATAGGGAATTTCATCTTTCTTTCCTTTTACAATTCTTGTGAATCTAGGAGGAATAACCTATTTGATTTACTCTTTAAGAAATCAACAATCTTCAACCGTAATCACTATGAATACAATTGATTTTACATATATACTCTGAAGGTAATTGATTTTGAATAGTATTGATTATTTTGGATGATGATGGATTATGTAACAAGTTCCTAGACCAATGCCTATCCTTGGGCTTATAGAATCAATAGATATAAATCCACAAAAATATATGAAATAAAATACTGTAAGATGCCTTGCAACCTACATGCAACTCAGATAAAATGCCTTGCAAACTATCCTATCACATGTACAATATTGTATCAAATCCTCAATCACTGATGTACTCCCTGAAACTACTCACAAAGTTTAATTCTCCCCTTAGAAGAAGCTTGCAAATAGTCAGATAACTACCTTATAGCCAATATGTTTAACATGCCTTACAAATTAAACATAAAAGAGTACATACAATAAGTAAAGAGACAACAACAACGCAGAGTAAGGTTTTATTGTATTTTTATTCATATATTTCTGCTTCAAATACATATAAAGGCTAAAAGCTCAAAAAACACAGATTAAAATCCAGAAGTCTGAATTATCTTTTCATCTCCCTTAAAAACATTACAATTTTATCTATTTATAGGTCTTAAACCATCTTGGAATCCTTAAGGTTAAGATGCAACAAGCTTAAGATGGTTTAAGGAACCTAACCCTAAAAGTACATAAAAGACAAGAAACAAGAAAGTTAAGCGGTGGGAAGACAAGACAGGGGATGAAATCTAATCTTCTTTTGTCTTTATCTGAATTTTGGCACCTTTGTCTGACACTTTTTAGGATAGTATCTAATGTTTATACTGAGATCAAGTGATCACCATTTCAGGCTAACCTACACTTGTCTTTCATAATTACTAACCTCCCTGTGCTCAATGATCAGGCGCCAAGTGTTCCTCTCTATTCTTCATCCAGGACCTCTTCCTCTATTTCAACAGGCTTCTTCTTCTTTGGTTTTTTCATCGAATCCCAAGCTGTAACATCATGCTTTGCAGGCCATTTGAAACTCTGAATACTCTATAGTTGTCCTTTTTGCCTTTCCCTTCTGACATCAGTAATACTTTTGACATCAACCAAAAAGTTATTTATGTTAGTTTCTACATAAAAGCCTCATCCAAAATTTTATTAAAACCATCTAAATCTAGATCACAATCTGTAATAAATGCCTCATTACTAGGCATTCTACTATAAAATTCATTTCTCCAGGCCTCCAAGGCCTTAAACTGATTATCTTCTCCCTTAAGTGGAGGAATAAATCTACTAAAATTTGGTCCAAATAGGCTCATGTTTGCCTCTATCTAATTCAATTTACCCTTAAAGAAAGGTAAAGTGACATTAACTTTCTTGATCTCATCTTCTATCTCTGACACAATCTCTGGCAAATATAGCCTGTGTTTCTCCAAAGAGGCAAATTTTTCAAACAACTGTATTCTAGGAGACCATGCTATGAAAAAAGGAGTCAAAACAATGATGTACCCTGTTAATTTTGTATGTAAAATGGGTAATTTATTATATGCATTCAGGATTATATCAGTTTTATCTTTCAAGATATTAATCCTATGTTGAAGTATACAGCTCAATGCATTTATGGTGACTTCATTATCTTTTCTAACCATATCCTCTATTTTTACCTCTTCCCCTATTTCAACTTTATCTTCTATTTGTAGAGGCTGTACTGAGGGTACATAAACAACTTCTGGATTTTCTTGCAATTGCTTAGTCATTTCAGCAATTACCTTATCCTGCTGGTGAATCTTGATATGGCACAATTCTCTATCTTTTGCCAGGGCACTAGCCTCCTCAATTAAGACACTACATTTTTCAGACAACTGCTTCATCTTGTGTTCATTTATGTGTACCCAATGTCTCATTATTTGGGAAATCTCAAGATCTGCTGTGTTTTGTACTTCCCATACCATCTGGTTTCCAACCATTCTCTCTTGAATGTTCAATAATTGAGGCTTCTGGTCTTTAGGACACAATTTCCACATGGAAAATGCTTGAGATTTTGGGCTATACCCAAATCCTTTGATCATGTCACCCATTTGAATCTCACTTTCCATTTTCAGATCTAGTTGCATTCTAATTTGGTCTATTATGAATGTTGAGGCTAAATCCCAGCTTTCAGCAAGCAAAATTCCATTGTTCAAAAACATTTTTCTAGCCTCATCAGGAGAAACCACCTCACTTTCAGGATCATATGATTGTAAAGCTAGAAGAGCCTCATTTGTTACTACTTCTTCACCATATGATTTCAACTGCTCTCTAATCTGTTCCTTTTTATGCCATCTTAGGAAATCCTTAAATTCATCATTTTTTATAAAGTTTCATCACTTAAAAACTGTTGTTGGTGAAGCAATCATTCATCAATACATGCTCTAAGAGGAAACTCTATGTTTTCCTCTACCTCTTGCTTCTATTTATTTCCTTTTCTAATCTCTTTTCTCAAGTTATGATCATACAATCTATTGCCAGGAGCAAGAGAACTTACTCTATCCACTTTTCTTTATTTTCTTATGTAAGTTTGATCATAAGACGTCTGACCAAGTTCAACCTTTTGCCTCTTAGCAGCAGGCTCATCTACATCATCAGGTTGAGAAACCTTAGTCAAATCTATAATGTGTCCTTGTTCCCCCTGTATCTGTATTGCTTGTGCAACATTCTATTGTGGTTGATCTATTTGAGGTGGATTTGCATATTCTTTTCCACTCTCACTCTCATATTAAGATTTTGAATATTCAGGTTCTTTTCCCCCTTTCTTCACATCCAGAACTTTATCTAATTTCTCACAAAGTGTGTAAAAATTATCCATCATAGCTTTAATTTTATCAAATATGGCAAGTCAGGATAAAAACATCCAAATGCTAATCCATTTCTTTTTATCTGCTTCTCCAACTTCAACAATTCTTGAATTCTCTCTCTTTTATTTCTCACTTCATCCTTGTCCATTATGTTCCTAGTAGCATCCTCCTCCACACAAAGACCATGCACATATGCATTCGGTATGGTAGGATTTAGGAGTTTCTTAGCTCCTACAATAAATCCCTCTAGATCAATATACCTATATAATGCTTCTCCCATCTTATAGCTTTCCAACCATCTACTTACTAAATAAATAGCACCTTTTCCAATTGTAAATTGAAAAATCTTGAATTTCCTAGGGGTTAATGTCCCCTTCTTGTGTGGTGCAAGGTGCTCATTATCTATTAACAAAAGCTGCCAAATAAATTCCATAGCTACAACTCTTGATGGCACATGATATGGTAGCACATGGGGAGGATGTGTGCATCTATACACTCTGATCATAGTGAAGTTTTCTTCTAAAAAGAAGTCTCCCCAATTGTGGTCACCTTCCCACTTATCAAAATATTCACATGGCCTCAGCAGTTGTAGCACCTTCACTAGGAGTCTAGTCTTGCTAATACCCAAACTCTGCATGAAAGGGTAGACAATCCAGTTCTCAGATCCACAGAAATCACAATCCTTGGAGGAGAAATTCCAAATCCTAACCCAAAATTTTATAGGATTGGGCCGGTCACGAAAGATTCTGTGGGGGCTGAAATTGTTTACATTCATGATGCCATAATTGAAATGCAATAATAAATGCATCAAGATAGAATAATGAAAAAACTTAGGATCTTTATCCTTCTTCTGTACAGCTACAAACCCCTCATGCATTCTATCAATGATGTAGTGTATGTAATCATAGCTAGTACTAGAATGCACATCTTGTAAATCTAATACCATAATCAAAATCCTATAATTTATCTTCTCAGCTCCTCCATCCTTACCCAACACCCTACATAAAGCATATGTAATGTGTTTGATATAAAAATGTAGATCTTTGAAACAATAGGGTGCAATTCTTGGTAAAGGGTCAATGTGGTTTCTAACCTCCTTAAGGATATGTTTTTGCAATTGGTTCCTAGCAACCCCATGGTGTAACCTATACCTTTCTTCCTACCTTGTAATATTAATCTTAGTGGAAATGGTACTATATAAACCAAAAGCTTGCATAAACAAATTCCTATTCAGAATTAACAGGTAAGTTCCATCATTCTTTTTAATTGTTCTAGACAAGGAGTTGTTGTGACCTAATCACACATCACCCTTCAGAGATTGGACCCCTTGTCTTTTCGCCCTTTTGCCCCTTTTTGTTTTTTTCATTTCGGTGGCTCTTAGATTCGGTCTCTTTTAGTTCCTTCTGGTTCCTTTTGAGAATTGGTGAGTTTTGACCGAGTCCTCGATCAAAGGTAGTTTTGTTTCTGAGGTTTTGTCCGATTTGGATATATTATTATTTTGATAGCAATTCTTTACGAAACCCACATGACATGCACGAAGAAGATATGCAAAAAGACTTTAAAAATGGTTGGTAGAGTGATGAGCAAGGAAAAGCCCTTAGAAATAAAACATGAAGGCCACTAGAGTTTGAAGTACTCCAAACATGCAAAATGTGAGTTAAGGAATTTCTTAAATAGATTCTATAGTTGGCCCACATATAGTGCACATTCTGATAAGTGGAAGAAACTTTGCATAGAATTATCATTGGCGGGCTCCAAATCATGCCCAAGCGTAAAATTCCCCTTTGCCAAGGAAGGAAAAAACAAAGAATTGGAAAGAATAATAACATACCTCTATAAACCAAGAGATGAATGAAGAAAAGCTTTGCAGATGGGAAATATCTAGGATGCACTCCAACACAATTACGCGCAAGTCAAAGAATTTGGAAACAAGTGTAAACTCTAATCAGTGCTTTTCCACTATGGGCGGGCATAAATCCTACATATATCTGGATTCCTGCTATACCAGAAAGTCTGTCATAAAAATCAGATTCCTCAAGACACAAGAAAGCCCCATCACAAACACTCATGGTGGGCTCCGATAATAGATGTACTCTAAAAGTGGTATGAAATCAAAGAAGAAATATCATGGTGAAATCCAGCCTCCTACATCCCCACGAGCATTGTCGAATACAAAGATAGAGGAGTTTCTTTGGGAAGTGAATAGATTCATTTGTATAATCAGGGATCTCCCAATAATAACTTGTTTGGGGCATGTGGATGAAAGATGGATAAAATTGCCGAACATCCAAGTCCCTTGCGCTGTTGTTGGGTGATCATGGAGGCCCATTCAAAACTCAAAATCCCTTGCGATCATAATGAAAGAGTGTTTCAAGTGAAAACTCCATTCAATGCACAATGCGGTTTGATATAAATGAAGAAACATTTCCGTGAGGAGTGTCTGTCAGGGAGGAAATAATAGTGATCACAGTGCATCCTTACATGAATGTTCCCCCAAACTACATCTTTGGTGTAAGAGAAACTTACCAACTCTATGTCGTGGGATGATACCAGACAATGAATGGTTCCTATGTTTTCATTAATCAGAGGGTAACAATGCGATTCCATCAAAGAAATTTAGAGGAAGCCATAAAGAATCTACCGTAGCAAATGGACAAAGTGAAAAAAAGGATTTTGGGTGTTGTTAAACATGCTCAGTATGGAATCCCTGTGAGAAAGAGGGAGCGCATTTCAATGCACATGGGGTATGGACAACATGCTTACAAAATCCACTTCATAGTGATATTCCCACCCGCAAAGTATTGAAGTGCATTTCCATCGAAGTCAGAAAATCCTAGAAACTAAGAAAAATCCAAGACCAAGCTTCTATGTTGCCCACAAGAAATCAGGAGCGCATTCTGATGCAAGCCGGGGAATCCCGGATGCTTGGGAAAATTTGCCATCTCCCTAAAATGCTGCCCGATAGGAGTGCACTTTTGTGGATTTGAAGGAAAGTCCAAAATCCTTCACTCCAGTAAAAAATCTCACTCGGCACAAATATAATGAGGAGCGCAGTTTCATGGATTTGAAGGAAAATCCAAAATCCTTCACTTTCTTAAAAGTGTGCTCGGAAGCATTGTGACAATTTTCAAAGGTTTTTTTTCCTAATTTTGGAAAGACTTAAATTTTAAAATGCCCCCTTTTTATGGTCTAAGGCACATGGATATCGAAAAGAGGAGACGATGAAGATTGAAATGGGAGATTGTATTCAACTATTGGATCAAAATAAATCACGAAGATTAAAGTCAGTCCAAATGATAGATGGGATCAGAAACTCGAATTGTGATTGGATCTTTGAAGAGTTGAAAATTCAAAAAATTAGAAATTGGAAAGTGTTAAAATTTCCAAAGTCAAAGAAATTGAGAAACATTAAAAAATCCAAAATTTTGGAAATTTGAAAATTTCCAAAAAATGGAAAACTTTGAAAAATGGGAATCTTGGAAAATTCTAAAATTTTGGGAAGTGGGAGAAATTCAGAAAACCTTAAAAAAAAATGAATTCATGGAAATTGAAAATCCCGAACACGTGAAAAAATCCAAAAGTGAGAAAGTTCAAAACATAGAAAATTTTGGAAAATTCCAGAATTTTGGAAAATCCTAAAATTCCAAAGTTGGAAATTTCTGAAATCGTGAAAATCCAAGACTCAAAAATTAGGGAAGATGGAGAATCTTGAAAATTCGTGAAATTATGGAGAAGTTGAAAAGGCAAAAATTGTGGAGAGTTCTGGAAAAATCCAAAAAAAAATTGGAAATTTGAAAAAACTCAAAAGCTGGAAATTTGAACAGGAGTTTTTTTGATTTAAATGTAATATTAATTTATTTAATATTTAATTAAAAAACCCTCAAAAATTAAAAAAGCAACAAAGAGGAGAAGTTATTAATTAAATATTGATTTTTATCTATATTTAATTATTAATAAAAAGCAACAAGTTAATTATAAAATTTGGAAGGGCAAAGTGGAATTAAATCACTTTTTTGAATTGATATTGAAAGATTAAATATTGAAATTTATTCTTTTTTTTTTCAATATTTAAAATCAGAAAAAAAAGAGGATGGATAAAATAGAAACTTCATCATAAAGTAAAGCGCTCAGACTGGAAGTTTTTTTTAAAAATTGGAGAAAAGCAATGACAAGTGGCGCTTGTAGGAAAGAATCTTTGCCTAAATTAGCAGTTTCCTAAAATTAGCTCCTGGCTTTTAAAGCATCTTTTTAGGGTTTTGATCTATATATGAAGACTCTCTCTCATTTTCTCATCACAAAAAGTTTGAGAAAATAGGTTGATGAGAGATTTTGAGGAATCAAGAGGATTTGAGTGAAGTTTTCCTCGAAAGTTGGACAGGATTTTTGAGGAGAGAGAAAATTTCCAAATAGAAGGGAATTCTTTGTTTTGAAAAAACGTGAAGAATTCAAGATCAAAAGTTTTAGAAGAATTTTCCCAGTAAGTTAGTGGAGAAACATGATTTCATTAAGAAGAGAGAGATTTGACCTCTGAAAGACAAGATGAAGGATTTGTCAGAATTTAAGAATTTCCTCCTTCTTAAGAATTTGGTCTTCGTTTTCTTTCTCCTGCTCAAATTCTTATGTTTGTTTTGATTTTTATTTTGCAGGAATGGCTGAGCCAAGAGGAACGAGCATGACGATGAAACATTTGATAAAGAATGAACAAAGGAGTTTTTTCCCAGAATCAAAGATTATTTCAAAGTAGGTAGAGATTGGAGATACTAATCTCGGAGGCCTAGACATGACAGAGTTTCACAGAAGAATGTTTGGGTATTAAGATCATCAACTGACCAGTTTGGCCACCCGAATTGTGAATAGTGGAATTGTGGCTGCAGCTGGCTTTGCTCTGGCTTTTTTTCATTCTAAGCTGATCATGGAATGCGCCAGGCACTTCAATCCGGAGATAGAACAATCAAAGATTCCAATGGAAATATCATTGCAGACCTTTCTCCACCCGCAATCGCTGAGGCTTTTAGAATCCCTTCTTCTAGGAAATTGGTGTTGAAGACGAAGGAGCAAGCACATAGAGTTTTTTCTGCAGGAATTCAATATTGTGAAAATGTCATAAATGACAAGTGGTTGAGAAAGAATAGATCCCACCATTCAAAATTTGCAAAGGAGTTGGTTTGGTTGGATCTCCACAAGGAATTGAGCGAATTGATCATGATGCTGAGTAGAATCTTTGGTATGCCGCACTCCTATCTGTTCGAGTCACAGATGTGGTGCTTTACTGAGAAAGTGGTTGAAGAACACAATCATGTGGACTAGGCTAGAATAATCAGTGACAAGCTCAGTGAACAACTGGCAAACCTGGAGCAATTGCAAAATTTTTATATGAGTTCCTATGGCATATACATGTTGGCATGGAATACAAGATATGAGTGATTGCGATGTAAGGGAGCAATCAGAAGTGGCACTTCATAGCTGAAAGTTCACGAGTGTTACCCTCAGTTGCATTTACAAGCCATAGATGATTATGTCTGGGTCAATGATGCCTTCACAATCTGAATTGTGAGAAGGCTGCAGAAGAAATTGCACATGAGATTGTCTAAAGGAGCAATGAAGCTAGTGGAGGAATACAAAGCTTGGTTTATTCAGTTTCCCACTTTCTCCTACATCCGAGTGCAAGGATTTTTGGCACAACCATACAAGCTGCCAAGATATCCTACGGACAAGATGGTTCTACAAGAACTTACTCAGCAATTGACAGTGTACGACAAGATTTAGAAAGGAAAGAAGAAGCCGGGATTGGATTTCCTGATTTCCATAGGAGAAGATAAAGCTGAAATGTGCCCGTGTCTAAGGGCGGCTGAGAGATCCTAGGATGAGTTACATTTCTTCCATCTGTCATTCTACTTAGTAAGGCCAAATTTTGATCCTTATAACAAAATCAAGTCAATGGCAGGAGCAAGGTATCAGCATAGGACACACCTTGAAGATTTTTGGGCCAATGCTGCAGATGAAAATGAGACTAAGAAAAGGATGCCCTCTAGGTTTCCCCTGAACATCATCAAAGCTTGCAAAATCTTTAGCTTACCTGATCAGATGAAGGAAGACCCAAATGTGCTTCAGAAAGGGTATAATCCAGAAAAGGAAAAGGTTACTTTTCCTTATGACTGGGAAAGAAAGGAGATTCCAGATCTTGAGGTTTTTGTAAAACCAGTCTTGGACTTCACAAGGTGGTGGATTGAGTGCCAACTTGGTAGAATGAGTATACCAAAGGAGGACCGGACTTACAAGTTATTAGGGTTTCAACCACTACGGGATGAAAGACCAAAGCAAGCATCAGGAGAAAGGATTGAAGAAAGAGAAGTTTTCTTAGGGAGTGTGGAGCATAGGAAAGAAAGGAATATTGCTCAGGAAACACACACAAAGAGAAGGTTGGATCTCCATATCGAAGAGCCACAACAAAAGAGACCAAGAGTTGAGGAGATGCCATCCTCACCCAATAGGACTCCAAGTGTGCATGACTCCAAGTGTGCATGAGATAGGCGCCTTTTCTAGGCAAGAAGTAGAATCAAGTAGGAGGAGAGCTGAGCAAATAGAGAAACATGTGACGAGGTAAGTTCAGGACAGATTGAGCATCAACGCCAATGAAATGCTTGCACTAGTAGAAAGAAAGGAACAAGATGTTACCACTGAGGAAAGTATTAGTTTTTTCTTAAGAAGGATAATAGATGAAGAGATTCCCAGGACTGAAGATGAGATTCCCATGATAAAGACACTAGCCCCAGAGGTGATGGCAGAAATTCCTTGAGTTGAAGAAATTGATACAAGGGTGGTGCAGGAACATAAGCAGATGGAAATTCAGAAGAATCAAGGAGCTACCATTCTAGAGTGGGTGAGGCAGAGGCTCCAAAGAAGTCAGGAAAAGGATGTTGACCCAGCTTTCAAATTGCAAGAAATTATGAATAGGGTCAACCAATCACATGAGAAGGGAAAGGATAAGAGCTTTGAGAAGATTGTATGAGATGAGTCTGGGTCCAGAACCCTTCAGCTTGCAACACCAACTATAGACAAAGCAAAGGATCAAATCACTCCAGATGAGTATAACATGGCCGAGTTTGACTTAGGTCATGCCTCTCGAGAGCAGGTATTGGAGGAGCTTGATGATACTACATAGGTGGTCAAGAATAAGATGATAAGATTAGAAGAGAAGTATCAGAGGTAGAAAGGAGAGACCAGAGCATTATGCGACTACATCAGAAGTCTACATCATTTAGTAAGGGAGGAAGGTCCATCTTTTGTCCCTCTGCTAGTTGTTCCAACTAAGGCGGTAGAGAGTATAGATAAGATCAGGAAAAATTATCAAGGGGCAGAGGCTTGGATTGAGGGCATCCAAAATGAAGCCGACAAGCATGCTGAGGACTTAGTATGAGTCTACAATAGGGCATTGGCCATCCTTTCCTAGATTCAGTGCATGGAGGAATCATGGGAGGATGAGCATATCTATCAGGATGAGATGATCGCGAAATTATAGGAGTTGATGGAGACACCCAGGTAGGTGCTAGTTCACCATGGGATTGTTAAAGAGGGAGAAGCATATGATTTCACCCGATGGTATGGAGCTGTGATCATAGCCAAGGAAATGTTTGGACATTTCATTGAGGAATCTTCTCAATTGAAGGGAATAGCTGAGAACATCAAGCAAGAAATCTCCAAAACTGTCACATCACTGGTATCAAAAAGGTTGTATGAAAAGGAGATAACTGTAGATAACCTAAAGAGTAAATTGGAGGATTTCTTCAGATTGAACTTCTTCACAAGGGATAATTTTGAGAAATTCTCCACCTTCTCGAATGATATGCACACTACTCAGGATTTATTGCCAGAATGGGAGGACAGCTTGAGGAAAGCTGAACGAGCTATAGTAGCTTTGGAATTCAAGTAGGAATCAGTACCGAGCGTCAATATAGATGAGTTAGAAGCAGTATTGGGAAGATTCCAGGCATTCAGGCTAAGCGGTGAAAGGTAGATTCCATGATAGAAATGCATTTAATGCATAGTGGGCCTGATTTATGGTCATTTATTGCACCCCACTCTCTGAGCATGCACGCATAATGGGTATTTATTGCCCACTATGATGGTGGATTCCTTTTTGCATTAATATAGATTCCCTCTTCCTTGACCTAACCCTAATTAGGGTTGAGGTGGAAAAATATGGGCCATCAGTTATTGTTTGATCCAGGTCACTCATTGTATTCGAGGACCTATATAAAGGCCTCACTTCTCATTTGTAAGAGAGCGAATTTTGAGATTGTTGCTAAAGATCTACTGAGACAATAAAGTTTTCATTGTTGGTTTCATGGTGAATACTTGATGTTTTTTAGTGCTTGCTTGGTTTCATAATTCCCTCATTTAGTTTAGATTAGTTGGATAAAGTTAGATGAAGTGTTGTGATTGCAATAAGAAATATGATGGTGTTTTGATGAGTTCCTTTGGTTCATACTTTTGACATTTTACTAATTGTAAATCGTTGTGCAAAGTTATCCTGAACCTCATTCATGCATATGTTTAACTTCTATCATTTGTGTACATTGTTCTTCATGATGGTGTCCATGGTGGTATGAAAATCCTCTGCATAAACCTTGAAGATTGCACCGGTTCTTGTGTAGTTGTAGTATAACTTGGCGAAGCAAAACCTAGTTATTGGGAATTTGTCCACTGAAGTGTTGACTATTGCTATCATCGCCCTTAGGAGTAGATTACAATTTCTAAACCCTACTTCCTTTTTCTTTATGCATATTCCAAAAATCCCAAAAAAGGTGTTTCATTGCAAATCTTTTAAGACTTAAAAAAGTAAGGCCCCTTGTGATTTTCAACAAATCACATTTACCACTGAGCTTACCCATGGTCAAGACCTGACACAGAAAAGGAACCTTGGAGTGACCTATATGATCTTCTCACAATCTTAGCATATACAAAACTTTGATCAAGAGAGGATAAGATACTTCGGTGTTTTGTTCTACTGTTTGGTGGGTCATAAAATGCACATCAATAAAAATTGGCACTAGAAGGAGGGCCTCACATAAGTGTTAGAGTACTGTGTGTCATGAATCAAGATGGTACTACCACATAGGGATGTTGTACCTATCCTTTAGCCAAATCCCTGATTCAAAGAAGAAGAAAAGTCTCAAAGGATCAAAGTAGCTATTCAAAGAGCATTAATCATTCAATTCCCAATGCCCATCAGAAGGAATTAAGGAGATTTCACATACTGGAGCGCATTAACTCATTTTTTCCTGAGGTACATCAAAGAATTTTAAGATCCACTTCAGGAGGAAAAGAATTACAAGAATTAAAGTTTGATTCAAAGCCTAGGCGAGGCAAGAGAGAAGCATCTATGAGATAAAACTCACCAAGTGTAGCTAATCTCACAAGGTTATTTCAAACTCCACCTCCACATCGTCGAGTGCAATAAACTGATCAACCATGACAAGGATTAAATCAAGAAGGAACTACACAAATTCAATAAATAATAGTTCAGATACCCATACAAGTATTTGCTCTTACAGCCGTTCAAACCATGGCACAACAATAATGGCGCTGCCAAAATGCGTCGCCTCTCACAACATTTTCCGCTTATCATAATATGCCAAAAAATCCAGAGCATTTTTGTTCTAAGTTCTTTCTTAATGATGTCAACCACACTACTGATGAGCACATTAAGATTTTTGAAGACGCTCTTCAAAATAGAAATATTCAAGAAGAGGATGTTGCTTGTAGGCTATTTCCCAACTCACTGGGGGAGGAAACATTTTATTGGTACATCAATCTGCCTCAAAATTCAATCCCAACTTGGCAAGAATTGAAGGATGCTTTCCTCAGAAAGTTTAGACTGCCAATCACTACAACAGAGTTGTATAGGAAATTCATTGAGATAAGAAGGCAAGAACATGAGTCAATTAGTGCCTTCAATAATAGGTTCCAAAGGGCCTATTCAAAATTGTGTGATCCTTATCGCATGGGTGACGATGCAGCATGACCTATTTACTATGCAGACCTAGATTGCTTCACTTCCATGTTTTTCCAGAAGACTCATCCACCTCCTACTAGTTTGATTCAAGCTTACGCAGAGGCTGAGAGGGTAAGTTTATAGTCACTAGCACCTGCTACTGGAGTGCCAAATTTCTTTGGAAATCCTAATGCATTGAATCAAGGAACGATAAACCATACGCCTGCTCTTAATCATGTTCCTGCTCCTTTCAATTAGTTAGTGCTACATCTAGGGGCCCCTATGTCTCAGGCAATGCCAGCACAACCTATATATCTCCAGAACATGACAACTACGACAAGGACTCAAGAAGAAAGAGAAGAGATGAGGGATCTAATAGAGAAAGTAAAGAAGTTGTCCAATGAGGTCACCTACCTCAAAAATCAAAATAATCAATTGGAGAATCAACAAAGAAATCACCAGTCACATCAAGGTAATAACCGAGGATATCAAGGGAACCCTCCATCTCACCAAGAGAATCCTCAAGGATATAATCAGGGATACCATGATAATCATTTCAGATATCGAAACAACAATGAAAATTATCAAGAGAACAATTCTTGGTATCATAATAACAACCAATGACACTAGAGAAGATCATGGAACACAAATCCAAACAATGGTGGTGTACCCTCACCATTAGACAATCCACCAGCTGCTGAAAGTCGACTGACAGATAAAGTTTCCTAGAAGAAGTAGCGTTGTCTGGATGGTGTCGATTGCATGAGACAAATAACCATTCTAAGTTACAATGCCAAGAATTTCAGAGGGCTACCAACATTTTCAAAGGGGAAGTAAGAAACACTACTACACCTGAAAATCCTCCACCTACGGGGTATGAATTGGTCCCTTCGCCAAGGTACGACCAAGTGTTGGTCTTTGATGATTTCACATTTCCTCCGCATGACATACAAGATTACATGCCAGTGCAGGATAATCAAAGATTCCCACCGACATCAGCCAATGGTCCTGTAGAAGCGCCCATGCATCAATTTCCACCAAGAAATCTTCCTCCACATGCATCCCTGAATGAACCATTGCATAAGGATGGGTTTTCCTTCCCTCTGTTATACAACAACGTCCTGGTAGAAGGAGTAAGTGAAGTTCAGGAGTTTCAACAAACTTCTTGAAATGCGGCTCTTAAAACGTATCAGAGGAATTCTAGAAATCATGAACCTATGACAACATCAACTCCTCCAAACAATTTTTCCACACCTCCGCACCCCGGTGTGAGTAATGTAATATGTCCTCTAAGAGACTCACCAGAATATCGACCATCGGCTGGTTCACAGGGTGAAAGAAGGCAACTGATAGCAACAAATGCTCTGCAAAATGAAAGAGGACAACTTATTGCACAATCTACTGCTCATCCTGGAGAAACGAGACAGAAAGAAAATCCTCCCAGAGAGGAATTTAAGAGGCTGAGCTCTTTCCTGCTAGAAGAATTCAAGAAGATCAAAGTTAGTCTGCCATTATATGAATTGATGAAAATCCCAGAAGTTAGAGAAACCCTATTGAGGAGTCTGAATGATGTCTCCCTGAGGAATGTCTCCCAAGGTGTGTCACATCCACCTAGGACCAACCCCAACAACCCCCAGTCTGGTTTTGCGTAGAATACTAATGTGGTGGAAGATGTACAACCAAATGCATCTGATGTACACCAAATTCCTCCAAGCTTCATTGGAATGGTACAAAATTTTCCTGATGACTGAAGGGTCATATCAGATGGAGCCATATCACAAAGTGACCCCACAACTAAGGGAAAAGAGGGAAATGGAAATACGGATGTTGAAAAAGAACAAAGGATGAATCAAAATAGAGATGATACTTCACACAGTATAAAGAATGAAGAGTCTAATCCAAGGGAATGAAAGCCTGTGATTTTCTATCAAGGAAAAGAGGAGCCTGCCCTGTTCCTTGTGTTAGTTTGAATATTTGGGAAATGTTACATAACTGCTTGATAGATTCTGGTGCATCTAGTAATGTAATGCCCCTAGAAATTTGTAGAAAATTGGGATTGATCCCACTGCAGACAGACAAGAAAGTGACACAGCTAGATAAAACTGAAGTCCCGGTTGTAGGAGAATCGAATAACACTCATATGCAACTTACTTCAGATCCACAAATCCAAATCTGCATCGGTATATCTGTCATGGACATTCTAGAAGGATACAAAATGCTTTAAGAAGAGATTGGGCAAGGAAATTGAATGGATACATAGCTACTAACTTTTCTCATATGTGGCTACCATGGAGAGGAATCCCAAATTAGATCAGGATAGAAATTACACCTAGGCTCCGACTGCTAATAACTGAGTACGGTGGAGACAATGAGGTTTTATTCATGGAAACAACTTTGGGATCATATGTGCCCAAAATTGGAGAAATTTTAATGTTACAAGGCTACAATCAAGGAGGATGTCTAGACGTGATCCCCAAGTCCACTGAAGTGCCTATTGATAATGATCCAAATCCAACCTTGAATGATGGGATGTTTGAAAATTTTAAGAACTTTGTCCTAAGAAGTGTGAAGCAAGAAGTTGAATTGGGCAAAGATGCTTGCATTCAAAACCTGTTGTTACCCAATTGGTGTAGGATTCACAATGCTTTCCACTCAAAATTTTCATGCACAATGTGTAAAGCTGCAATTTCCCAAGTGTCAAAGATGGTTCCCCAAGCATCAATGGCTAGAAATGTTGGAGAGGTCATCAATGTTGAAAATTCCTTGAATGCTGAAAATTCCCCGCATGTTGGAGGAGGTAAAGATCAAAGTTTCCAAGGAAACCATGATGAACAAATAGACGGACCAGGATCTGAATCCTCTCACACACAAAATGATGATCAAGCATGGACACTATCATTTGATGGATCCAAGTCAAAAAAGGGAAATGGAGCAGGCATTGAGCTGGTTAGTCCGAATGGAGAAACTTATTTGGCGGCACACAGATTGCAGTTCCCATGCACAAATAATGTGGATGAGTATGAATCATTGGTTATTGGATTGCTACTTGCTATCTGAAAGGGTGCCAAGATCCTGCATGCTTGCAAAGACTCAGATATAGTGGTCAAACAAGTTTGGAAACAATATGCATGCCATGAAAAAAGGTTGGGTCGCTACTGCAATAGATTTTGGGACTTAATTGAAAGCTTCAACGCTATCAACATTAAAAGGATAGGTAGAGAAAATAATTTAGTATCAAACTCACTGGCCCAATCTGCAAGTTCATTAGAACCATTGGCCATGGAGTGTGTGAAGAAATTCACAGTTGAACTAACTTCAGTACCCTCAGTCCCTGACAATGTTATGAATTTACAGGTATTTGAGGATGATAAGCATATCCTTGATTTTCTAACAAGTTCAAGGGTCTTTGAAGCTCAAGTCATCGATGGAGGAGAACAACAACAAGCATAATTTGAAATTGATGAAATCATGAATCTAAGGACAAACACCATTCCTAAAGGAATGATAGAGTTGGAAAGAATCTTTGATTCTGACAGATTGAGTGCCCTTAAGTACCAGACATCTAATGGAGGTGAATGAAAAAAGGTAAATGTAGGAATAGAGGAAGATGTCAAGAATATTTTTATCAGGAAAGTTTGTACTCCAGAGGAGAAAGAAAGCAGCCTAAATTTGATAAAGGAATTTCTTGATGAAATTGCATGGGGATATGAGGATTTGAAGACATATGATACATCCCTCATCACACATACAATCCCGCTCAATCTAGGTAGTAAGTGTTTCTGACAGAGACAAAGGCTGATAAATCCGATGTTGCAACCATTGACCCAGCAAGAGGTCAGGAAGCTACTTTCGGCAAGGATTATCTTTCTAGTTAGACACTCAATGTGGGTCGCCAACCTAGTTCCTATTAGAAATAAAAATGGAGAAATAAGATTATGTGTGGATTTCTGAAATCTTAATAGAGCTTCAGAGAAAGACAATTATCTAGTGCCATCATTAGATGAAGTAATACAAGTTGTGAATGGGTCTCAGATGATGTCATTTTTAGATGGCTATTCTGGATATAACCAAGTAATGGTGGAGGAAGAAGATAGATTGAAAACTGCATTTACAACAAAATGGGGTACATTTGCTTACAGAAGAATGCCTTTCAGTTTGATCAATGCTGGGCCCACCTTCTAGAGGGCCATGGACTACACCTTCAAAGATTTGGTAGTGAAATGAATCATTATATACATGGATGATCTCATTGTGTTCTCAAGATGTAGAGAAGACCACATAAATAATTTGCGAAGAATTTTTCAAAGATGTAGAAGATATGGGATATCATTAAATCCAAAGACATGCATGTTCACTGTCACCGAAGGAAAACTATTGGGTCACATGATCTTTGAATGCGGAATCTCAATTGACCCTGAACGCATTGAAGCCATCTCCAAGATTGGCCTACCAGCTAGCCAAAAATAATTGAAATCGTTCTTTGGAAAAATCAACTTTGTCAGGAAGTTCATCACCGGATTCACTGAGATAGTCAAACCACTGAATGATATGTTGAAGAAGGGTGCAAAAATAGATTGGACACCAACATCAAAAACAACATTCAAAGTAATCAAATAGGCTATTATGGATGCTCCTGTCTTGGTCAGCCCAGATTACACCAAACCATTCTACATATATTCCTTTGCTTTAGAACACACATGTGCGGCTATTCTCACTCAAAGATCAAAAGAGAAAGATGAGCACCCTATTGCATTCATGAGTTCCCCATTGAAGGATGCAAAATTGAGATACCCAAATGTTGAAAAATAAGCCTACGCATTGGTGAAGGCAATAAAGAAATTTAGACATTACATTTTGAGAAGCAAAGTGTACACAATAGATCCCGATGCCGCAGTAAAAACCTTGTTAATGCAGAATGAGTTGGGAGAGAGAAGATAAAAATGGATGGCCATCATTCAGGAATACGACATGGAAATACAACCGATGAAACTAGTTTGTGGGCAAGCTCTGACACAAATGATCACCGCGACTGGACCCGGATTAGTACAACAAGTGTATGTGTTAGAAGAAGTGTCTCTAGATGAATGGTACGATGACATTGTCTACTACTTATTGAATCATAAGTCCCCTTCACACCTAAATCTGGTGCAAAAGAGAGCATTGAGAATGAAAAGTCAACATTTTATGCTTCAGGGAGCTATCCTATATAGAAAGAATCATGATGGAATCTATCTAAGACGTGTCAATAGGGAAGAAGCAGGTCAAATTATTAAGCACTTCCATAGTAAGCATGGAACAAGTCATGGAAGTAGTCTGGCTGTGGCCCATCAAATTTCAAGGGAAGAATATTACTGGCCTACATTATTCAAGGATGCACATGAACATGTAAAAACCTGTCACACATGTCAAGTAGCTGTCGTGTATGAAAAGAATCTTGCCATGCCGTTATAGCCTGTTATTGAAGTGAAACCTTTTGCTAAGTGGGGGCTAGATTTAATTGGTCTGATTAATCCTCCTTCTTTTGGACAACACAGATACATCCTAACCACTACGGATTACTACACACGGTGGTTAGAGGCACAAGTTCTTAAATAGTGCACAACTGAAGTGGTCATCAAGTTCCTTGAAGAAAACATCATCACTAGGTTTGGATGTCCACATGCCTTGTTATGCGACAATGGTTCTGGGTTTACATATTTGAAGTTTTCTAACTGGGCATTTGACTATGGGATAACATTAAAGTTTTCATCAAACTAATATCCACAAGGAAATGGATTGGCCAAATCAAAAAATAAGAATTTGCTGAGCACCATCAAAAAGTTACTAGACAAAAATCTGAAATACTGGCACACATAATTAACATTCACCCTTTGGGCGGACAGAATCAAAATTAAGAGTTCTATAGGGACAGCTCCCTATCAGTTGGTTTATGGGTAGGATCCAGTCTTCCCAATTCAATTAAGGATTTTGACACTACAATTTATGCAAGAATACATGGAAGGAGAAGATAGAGTGCAGACATGGATGACTCAATTATTGCATTTAGAAGAGAGAAGAGATCTGGCACTGGAAAAGTTTGCAAAGCTTTAGGGAGTAGTCAGGAGATGGTTCAACATAATGGATAAGGTAAAGGAGTTTCGGATCTCAGATTTGGTTCTCTGTTGGGACAAGGCCCATGAGAAGAGAGGTGATCATGATAAGTTTGAAAATTTATGGAAAGGCCCTTATCAAATTTTGGAAATACTCAGAGATAATGCATTTAAGCTGAAGACTCTTACAGGAGAGGAAGTACCGTTGCATGTCAAAAAAAAATTCCTCAAGCATTATTTCCAACCCTAGGTTTCCTTCCAAAACCCTTGTGCATAGCTAGTCTAGGTTTCCCTTGTGTTTTTGTTTTGGTTTCCTCATTTTTTTTGCTTTCCTATTCTGTCTTCTTTTTGTAGCTTAGGGGGGGTTTTTTGGTTTGTTTCCCTTGTCGTTTCTTTTTGTTTGGTTTTCTTCCCTCTGTGGGATTTTGGGTTTCCTTTAGTTTAGGTTCTTTTCTTTGTTAGTTTAGGGTTTGTTTCCCCTAAGTTTTCTTTCTCAGGTGGTTTTGGTTTTCTTTCCCTTGTTTTTGGTTTTGGGTTTTTGGTTTTTCCAGGAAGCCTGAAGGATAGGGGTTCTCATTTGCGAGAAGGCATTATGTGTTTCCTAAACTCCATATGGAGGTCCCACTAAGTCTTGTTTATTTCATTTCCTAGATAACTATTTAGGAAGATCCTCAGAAGCAGAGGTTTCCTATCTTATGTTTGTCATAGGGTGGAACGTCAACTTAACTCAGAAGGTTAATCATATATTGTGTCTCGACATCTGAACTCTAGGATTACTATATCTTTCACACCTAATCAATTGCTTTGAGTCATTAAGGATTCTTTGGGAGAGGTCATGACCTCTGAAAAGTTTAAAATCTTGCTTCACCACCACTGTAATTCCCTAACCCATAGTGGGCTTCACTGCTCACAAGCCAAGAAAAGGTAAAATAAATGAAATATCAAAAGAAAGAGAAAAGAAAAGAAAATTGAGATAAAAGACCAAATGATTGGCTTTGGGGATATGCGGACATCTCTATAGGTGTTTGAAAGAATAATTCACCAGAATTAGAGCAATCTTCATGGGATTATAGCGACAACCTTGTAGGGGCTATAGATGCCTGACTGGCAGCGAGGCAATGTCCAAGATGCTTTTGGAGTCAAGAGGAATGTATAACTTTTCATGACTAATATTGAGGTTTCCAAATTTGTCTTGTCGAGCGGGAATCGATGCATTAAAACACACATGGGTAATCAAAAACTAAAGGTGTCTTGATCCAATATATGATTCTCCTCCCCTTTTGAGTTCTTTTTCTTTCTTCATGATGACCTAATATCGGTTAACCAAGATTCTGAGTTTAGATTAAACTTTTTTTATCCATGAAATGTTTTCAACATTTCACCCGTGGAGTTGCCAGATGTTGTGACCTAATCACACATTGCCCATCATAGATGGGACCCCTTGTCTTTTCACCCTTTTGCCCCTTTTTGTTTTTTTCATTTCAGTGGCTCTTAGTTTCGGTCTCTTTTAGTTCCTTGTGGTTCCTTTTGAGAATTGGTGAGTTTTGACCGAGTCCTTGATCAAAGGTAGTTTCGATTCTGAGGTTTTGTCCGATTTGGATATATTATTATTTTGATAGAAATTCTTTATGAAACCCACGTGACATGCACGAAGAAGATATGTAGAAAGGCTTTAAAGATGGTTGGCAGAGTGATGAGCAAGGAAAAGCCCTTAGAAATAAAACATGAAGGCCACCAGAGTTTGAAGTACTCCAAACATGCAAAATGTGAGTTAAGGAATTTCTTACATAGAATCTATAGCTGGCCCACATATAATGCACATTCTGATAAGTGGAAGAAACTTTGCATAGAATTATCAGTGGCGGGCTCCAAATCATGCCCAAACGTAAAATTCCCCTTTGCCAAGGAAGGACAAAACAAAGAATTGGAAAGAAGCATAACATACCCCTATAAACCAGGAGATGAATGAAGAAAAGCTCTGCAGATGGGAAATGTCTAGGATGCACTCTAGCATGATTACGTGCAAGTCAAAGAATTTGGAAACAAGTGTAAACTCCAATCAGTGCTTTTCCACTATGGGAGGGTATAAATCCTACATATCTCTAGATTCCCGCTATACCAGAAAGTCTATCATAAAACTTAGATTCCTCAAGACACGAGAAAGCCCCATCACAATCACTCATGGTGGGATCCAAAAATAGATGTACTCTAAAAGTGGTATGAAATCAAAGAAGAAATATCATGGTGAAATCTAGCCTCCTACATCCCCACGAGCATTGTCAAATACAGAGACAGAGAAGTTTCTTTGGGAAGCGAATAGCTTCATCTGTATAATAAGGGATCTCCCAATAATAACTTGTTTGAAGCACGTGGATGAAAGATGGATAAAATTGCCAAACATCCAAGTCCCATGCGTTGTTGTTGGGTGATCATGGAGGCCCATTCAAAACTCAAAATACCTTGCGATCATGATGAAAGAGTGTTTCAAGTGAAAACTCCAATAAATGCACAACTTAGTTTGATATAAAGGAAGAAACATTGCCACAAGGAGTGTCTGTCAGGGAAGAAATAATAGTGATCACAGTGCATCCTTACGTGAATCTTCCCCCAAACTACATCTTTGGTGCAAGAGCAACTTACCAACTCTACGTCATGGGATAATGCTAGACAATGAATGGTTCCTGTGTTTTTATTAATCAGAGAGTAACAATGCGATTCCATCAAAGAAATTTAAAGGAAGCCATAAAGAATCTACAACAGTGAATGGACAAAGTGAAGAAAAGGATTTTGGGTGTCGTTAAACACGCTCAGTATGGAATCCCTGGGAGAAAGAGGGAGCGCATTTCAATTCACATGGGGGATGGTCAACACGCTTACAAACTCGACTTCATAGTGAAATTCCCTCCCACAAAGTATTGAAGCACATTTCCATGGAAGTCAGAAAATCCTGGAAACTAAGACAAATCCAAGACCAAGCTTCTATGCCACCCGCGAGAAATCAAGAGTGCATTCTGATGCAAGTCAGGGAATCCCGGATGCCAGGGAAAATCTGTCGTCTCCCCAAATTGTCACCCAATAGAAGGAGCGCACTTTCTTGGATTTGAAGGAAATTCCAAAATCCTTCACTCCAATAAAAAATCTCACCTAGCACAAATATAATGAGGAGCGCAGTTTCACAGATTTGAAGGAAAATCCAAAATCCTTTACTTTCTTAAAAATGCGCTCGGAAGCATTGCGACAATTTTCAAAGGTTTTTTTTCTTAATTTTGGAAAGACTTAAATTTTAAAATTCCCCCTTCTTATGGTCTAATGCACATGGATATCGAAAAGAGGCAACAATGAAGATTGAAATGGGAGATTGTATTCAACTATTGGACGGAAATAAATCACGAAGATTAAATTCAGTCCAAATGATAGATGGGATCGGAAACTTGGATTGTGATTGGATCTTTGAAGAGTTGAAAATTCAAAAAATCAGAAATTGGAAAGTGTTAAAATTTCCAAAGTCAAAGAAATCGAGAAACATTAAAAAATCCAAAATTTTGGAAATTTGAAAATTTCCAAAAATGGAAAACTTCAAAAAATGGGAATCTTGGAGAATTCTGAAATTTCAGAAAGTGGGAGAAATTTAGAAAACCTTGAAAAAAATGAAGTCGTGGAAATTGAAAATCCCGAACACGTGAAAAAATCCAAAGGTGAGAAAGTTTGAAACTTACAAAAATTTTGGAAAATTCCAGAATTTCAGAAAATCCTAAAATTCCAAAGTTGGAAAATTTTGATATCGTGAAAATCCAAGACTCAAAAATTTGGGAAGATGGAGAATCTTGAAAATTCATGAAATCATGGAGAAGTTGAAAAGGCAGAAATTGTGGAGAATTCTGGAAAAATCCAAAAAAAAAATTGGAAATTTGAACAAACTCAAAAGCTGGAAATTTGAACACAAGGAGTTTTTTTATTTAAATTTAATATTAATTAAATATTAATTTATTTAATTTTAAGTAAAAAACCCTCAAAAATAAAAAAAAGCAACAAAGAGGAGAAGTTATTAATTAAATATTGATTTTGATCTATATTTAATTATTAATAAAAAAGAGACAAGTTAATTATAAAATTTGGAAGGGTAAAGTGGAATTAAATTGCTTTTTTGAATTGATATTGAAAGATTAAATATTGAAATTTATTCTTTTTTTCAATATTTAAAATCAGAAAAACAAGAGGATGGATAAAATGGAAAGTTCATCATAAAGTAAAGCGCTCAGACTGGAAGTTTTTTTTAAAATTGGAGAAAAGTAGTGACAAGTGGCGCTTGTAGGAAAGAATCTTCGCCTAAATTAGTAGTTTCCTAAAATTAGCTCATGGCTTTTAAAGTAGCTTTTTAGGGTTTTGTTCTATATATGAAGACTCTCTCTCATTTTGTCATCACACAAAGTTTGAGAAAATAGGTTGATGAGAGATTTTGAGGAATCAAGCGGATTCGAGTGGACTTTTCCTCAAAAGTTGGAAATGATTTTTGAGGAGAGAGAAAATTTCCAAATAGAAGGGAATTATTTATTTTTGAAAAATGTGAAGAATTCAAGATCAAAAGTTTTAGAAGAATTTTCCCAGTAAGTTGGTGGAGAAACATGATTTCATGAAGAAGAGAGAGATTTGACCTCTGAAAGAAAAGATGAAGGATTTGTCAGATTTTAAGAATTTCCTCCTTAAGAATTTGGTCTTTGTTTTCTTTCTCCTGCACAAATTCTTATGTTTGTTTTGATTTTTGTTTTCTAGGAATGGCTTAGCCAAGAGGAACGAGCATGACGAGGAAATAGTCAATAAAGAATGAACAAAGGAGTTTTTTTCCAGAATCCAAGATTGTTTCAAAGTGGGCAGAGATTGGAGATACGAATCTCGGAGGCCTAGACATGACAGATTTTCAAAGAAGAATGTTTGGGTATAAAGATAATAACCTGACCAATTTGGCCACCTAAATCATGAATAGTGGAATTGTGGCTGCAGCTGGCTTTGCTCCAAATTTTTTGCATTCTGAGCTGATCATGGAATGTACTAGGCACTTCAATTCAGGAGATAGAACAATCAAAGATTCTGATGGAAACTTCATTGTAGACCTTTCTCCACCCGCAATCACTGAGGCATTTGGAATCCATTCTTTGAGGAAATTGGTGTTGAAGACAAAGGAGCAGGCAAATAGAGTTTTTTCTGCAGGAATTCAATATTGTGAAAATGTCATAAATGACAAGTGGTTGAGAAAGAATAGATCCCACCATTCAAAATTGCCAAAGGAGTTGGTTTGGTTGGATTTCCACAGGGAATACAGTGACTTGATCATGATGCTGATTAGAATCTTTGGCATGCCACACTCCTATCTATTCGAGTCATGGATGTGGTACTTTGTCGAGCAAATGGTTGAAGAACACAATCACATGGACTGGGCTGGAATGATCAGTGACAACCTCAGTGAACAGCTAGCAAACCTCAAGCAATCACAAATTTTTTTTATATAAGTTCCTATGTCATATACATGTTGGCATGAAATACAAGATATGAGGGATTGCAATGTAAGGGAGCAATCAGAAGTGGCACTTTACGGCTGAAAGTTCACGAGTGTTACCCTCAATTGCATTTACAAGCCATAGATGATTATGTCTGGGTTAATGATACCTTCACAATGCGAATTGTGAGAAGCCTGCAGAAGAAATTGCACATGAGATGGTTTGAAGGAGCAATGAAGCTAGTGGAGGAATATGGAGCTTGGTTTATTCAGTTTCCCACTTTCTCCTACATCCGAGTGCAAGGATTTTTGGCACAACCATACAAGTTGCCAAGATTTCCTAAAGACAAGATGGTTCTATTAGAACTTACTCGGCAATTGACAGTGTACAAAAAGATTCAGAAAGGAAAGAAGAAGCTGGGATTGGATTTCCCGATTTCCATAGGAGAAGATAAAGCTAAAATGTGCCCATGTCTAAGGGCAGCTGAGAGATCCCAGGATGAGTTACATTTCTTCCATCTACCATTCTACTTAGGAAGGCTATATTTTGATCCTTATAACAAAATCAAGTCAATGGCAGGAACAAGGTATCAGCATAGGACACACCTTGAAGATTTTTGGGCCAATGCTACAGATGAAAATTAGACTAAGAAAAGGATGCACTCCAAATTGCCCCTGAACATCATCAGAGCTTGCAAACTCTTTCACGTGCCTGATCAGATGAAGGAAGACAAAAATGTGCTTCAGAAAGGGTATAATCCAAAAAAGGAAAAGGTTACTTGTCCTTATGATTGGCAAAGAAAGGAGATTCCAAATATTGAGGTTTTGGCAAAACCAGTCCTAGACTTGACAAGGTGCTGGATTGAGCGCCAACTTGATAGAATGAGTATACCAAAGGAGGACTGGACTTATGAGTTATTAGGGCATGAACCACTATGAGATGAAAGACCAAAGCAAGCATCAGGAGAAAGGATTGAAGAAGGAGAAGTTTTCTCAGGGAGTGCAGAGCATAGGAAAGAAAGGAATATTGCTCAAGAAACACACACAAAGAGAAGGTTGGATCTCCATATCAAAGAGCCACAAAAAAAGAGACCAAGAGTCAAGGAGATGCCATCCTCACCCATAAGGACTCCAAGTGTGCAGGAGATAGGCACCTTTTCCATGCAAGAAGTAGAATCAAGTAGGGGGATAGCTGAGCAAGGAGAGCAACATGTGACGAGGTCAGTTCAGGACAGATTGAGCATCAATGCCAATGAAAGGCTTACACCAGCAAAATGTAAGGAACAAGATGTTACCACTGAGGAAAGTCTTGGTGTTTTCTTAAGAAGGATAATAGAGGAAGAGATTCCCATGGCTGAAGATGAGATTCCCATGATAAAGACACCAGCCCCAGAGGTGATGGAAGAAAGTCCTGGAGCTGAAGAAATTGATACAAGGGCGGTGCAGGAACAAAAGCAGATGGCAATTTACAAGAATCAAGGAGCCACCATTCCAGAGTGGGTGAGGTAGAGGCTCCAAAGAAGTCAGGAAAAGGATGTTGACCCAGCTTTCAAATTGCAAGAAATTATGAACAGAGTCAACCAATCACATGAGAAGGGAAAGGCTAAGAGGTTTGTGAAGATTGTATGAGATGAGTCTAGGTCCAGAACCCTTCACCTTGCAACACCAGCTATAGACAAAGCAAAGGATCAAATCACTCTAGATGAGTATAACATGGCCGAGTTTGACTTAGGTCATGCCTCTCGAGAGCAGGTATTGGAGGAGCTTGATGATTCTACACAGGCAGTCAAAAATAAGATGAGAAGATTAGAAGAGAAGTATTAGAGGGAGAAAGGAGAGATTAGAGAATTATGTGACTACATCAAAAGTCTATCTCATCTAGTAAGGGAGGAAGGTCCATCTTTTGTCCCTCTTCTGGTTGTTCCAACTGAGGCGGTAGAGAGTATAGATAAGATCAGGAGAAATTATCAAGGGGCAAAGGCTTGGATCGAGGGCATCCAAAATGAAGCCCACAAGCATGTTGAGGACTTAGTGCGAGTCTACAATAGGGCATTGGCCATCCTTTCTTGGATTCAGTGCATGGAGGACTCATGGGAGGATGAGCATATCTATCAGGATGAGATGATCATGAAATTATAGGAGTTGATGGAGACACGCGGGTAGGTGCTAGTTGACCATGGGATCATTAAAGAGGGAGAATCATATGATTTCACTTGATGGTATGGAGCTATACTCATGGCCAAGGAAATTTTTGGACATTTCATTGAGGAATCTTCTCGATTAAAGAGAATAGCTGAGAACATCAAGCAAGAAATCTCCAACATTGTCGCATCATTGGTATCAAAAAGGTTGTATGAAAAGGAGATAACTGTAGACAACCTAAAGAGTAAATTGGAAGATTTCTTCAGATTGAACTTCTTCACCAAGGATGATTTTGAGAACTTTTGCACCTTCTTGAATGATATGCACATGACTTAGGATTTGTTGCCAGAATGGGAGGACAACTTGAGGAAAGCTGAATGAGCTATAGTAGTTTTGGAATTCAAGCAGGAATGAGCACCGAACATCAGTATAGATGAGTTAGAAGAAGTATTGGGAAGATTCCAGGCATTCAGGTAGAGTGGTGAAAGGTAGATTCCATGATAGAAATGCATTTAATGCATAGTGGGCCTGATTTATGGTCATTTATTGCACCCCACTCTCTGAGTATGCATGCATAATGGGTATTTATTACCCACTATGATGGTGGATTCCTTTTTGCATTAATGTAGTTTCTCTCTTCCTTGACCTAACCCTAATTAGGGTTGAGGTGGTAAAATCTGGGCCATTGGTTATTGTTTGATCCGGGCCACTCATTGTATTCGAGGAGCTATATAAAGGCCTCACTTCTCATTTGTAAGGGAGCAAATTTTGAGATTGTTCCTAAAGAGCTACTGAGACAATAAAGTTTTCATTGTTGGTTTCATGGTGAATACTTGATGTGTTTTAGTGCTTGCTTGGTTTCATAATTCCCTCATTTAGTTTAGATTAGTTGGATAAAGTTAGATGAAGTGTTGTGATTGTAATAAGAAATATGATGGTGTTTTGATGAGTTCCTTCGGTTCATACTTTTGACATTTTATTGATTGTAAATCATTGTGCAAAGTTAGCCTGAACCTCATTCATGCATATGCTTAACTTCTATCATTCGTGTACATTGTTCTTCATGATGGTGTCCATGGTGCTATGAAAATCCTCTACATAAACCTTAAAGATTGCACTGGTTCTCGTGTAGTTGTAGTATAACTTTGTGAAGCAAAACCTAGTTATTGGGAATTTTTCCACCGAAGTGTTGACTATTGCTATAATTTCCCTTAGGAGTAGATTACGAATTCTAAACCCTACTTCCTTTTTCTTTCCGCATATTCCAAAAATCCCAAAAAAGGTGTTTCATTGCAAATCTTTCAAGACTAAAAAATGTAAGGCCCCTTGTGATATTCAGAAAATCACATTTAGCACCGAGATTATCCATGGTCAAGACCTGACACAGAAAAGGAACCTTGGAGTGACCTATATGATCTTCTCGCAATCTTAGCATATATAAAACTTTGATCAAGAGAGGATAAGATACTTCGGTGTTTCATTCCACAGAACTCACAATCCTTCAAGGAGAAATTCCAAATCCTAACCCAAAATTGGATAGGATTGTGCCGGTCAAGAAAGATTCTGTGGGGGTTCAAATTTTTTACATTCATGATGCGATAATTGAAATGCAATAATAAATGCATCAAGATAGAATAATGAAAAAACTTAGGATCTTTATTCTTCTTCTATACAACTACAAACCCCTCATGCATTCTATCAATGATCTACTGTATGTAATCATAGCTAGTACTAGAATGCACATCTTGTAAATCTAATACCATCATCAAAATCCTAGAATTTATCTTCTCAGCTCCTCCATCCTTACCCAACACCCTACGTAAAGCATATGCAATGTATTTTATATAAAAATGTAGATCTTTCAAACAATAGGGTGCAGTTCTTGGTAAAGGGTCAATGTGGTTTCTACCCTCCTTAAGGATATGTTTTTGCAATTGGTTCCTAGCAACCCCAGGTTGTAACCTATACCTTTCTTCCTACCTTGTAATATTAATCAGTGGACATGGTACTATATAAACCAAAAGCTTGCATAAACAAATTCCTGTTTAGAATTAACAGGGCAGTACCATCATTCTTTTTAATTATTCTAGACAAGGAGTCATAATGGTTTTCTAGTCGTAGAAACAAGTCTACATCTACAAAGACATCAGGAATAATTAACCTAGCCAAACCACTAGTCAAAGGGTTTGATATTGGGATGGCCTTATAAGCATTATAATAAAAATAGTTATAGAGAGAAAAACCTATAGAATCTGGTGTATGGTCATCTCTGATTTCACATTATTCATCTGCCAATATGTTGGCATTTACTCTCTTGTTCTGTGTAGACCCAGGTAACTGGTTCAAAAAATCATCAGATAAATTCCTTTTCCCCTTGGCATCTTCATCTACTTCATCGCTCTTCCCACTAGTAGAAGCCACACTAACTTTTTTACTCAGTTTGTTCTATTTTCACCTCTCTTTCACCGATATTGAAACAAATATTCTCTCAAGACTCCTTACTCTTCTCTATGCACTGAAGACAATTTGAGAACCTTGAAAACTAGAGAATCACCCTGAAATTGATCAATTCTTGCTTCCCTTTTGGACACAGAAAACCTAGCAAATTCTCCGCTCTGAAATTTTGGATGTATGATGAATAAAAATAAAGATGAGATTGTCCCTTTATGGTAACTTTTCAAAGTACTTAGCTCATCACTGAAGAATCAATCAATTTTGCCCTCAAGTTTACATGCTGTGATATTAATTAAATTCCTAGCCATAGCTCATGAACGTGATAGGAAATCAAATTCATATGAGTGCGTTTTCAGAAAAACCCTTATAAAATTTGAGCAAAATGACATGTTTGGATGTGGTTGGTTCTTCACCAGACATCTCAGCTACCTTTTTCACACAGCAATTAATCTCCTATATTTTTATTGGATGATGAATCTCTATATTGTCATGTAAGTAACTGTTACTTATTATCACTTTTCATATTTGGTGACCAAGCAACTATGCATTATATCTTTGTTGCTGATTAAATATCTTAACTCTCAATTCTTCTGGAGGTCTTGTGACTATATGATTTTCTTGACCTTAGAATAACCATGATTAGCCTCTGGTGATCAAGCGACCAAATGAATCCAAGTCACTAGTAGTATTGCCAAACTTAGAGTTTATTTGGAGACCCCACGACCACGGTTACTCTTCATCTATTAAGTTCTTATCACTAAGTCTGTAAATGTTATTTTTTGTTTATGAGACCCCATGACTAACCTTAGTCACCCAATCACTAAATAAAACTATTCTTTAACATTTCCTTTGGAGTTTTTGCGATATAGCCCATGAAACTTTATATCATCATTTTGATTTTAATTCAGAGACTATGCGACTAAAGCCAATCTCATTGTCGCGAGAACATTTTAGTCTATGAAAAATTTGATAGAGACTCAGTGAATACCATTGATTTTGTCTTATTATGCATCTGACGGCTCCGCTAAGTCACTGAATATATTTTGGAAATGCTAAATCATTTGGAGACCACGCGATAATATTAAAATACATACTTTTACATCTTTTAGTCTCTTAATCGCCAAATGATATTTTTCATTTTGGAAGACCACATGAATGATACACTTTGTTCTATTATCTGTGGACACATGTCTCATCTTAGTTATTTGTCTCCAAATTGCTGAAAAGATGCTGACTTGCCATGTTTGACCAGCGACTACCCGACCACCATATACTTTAATCAATTTGCAGTTTGTCACCAAGTCTCTAAACCTTTTACTTAACTAAATTTTTAACTAGAGACATGGTGATAGAAGCTTTCAAACTTATCACTAACTATGTTCTGATCTAGAGACCACGCGACTGAAGCAATCGCTAAGTCTCATGATAATTTGCTAACTACAGGATACACTGCGCGACACCGCGACTTAACCGCTTGTCTCCATGTTGCCAGATCATGTTTTCTTCATTGAGAGACTTCGCGACATGAAAGACTTTGCTAATTCTCAAGTCTTACAAAGAATATTCCTTTCCCTTTTGAGACATCCCAACAATAGTTAATCACTAAGTATCATGATGATTCAGAATATTCTTTTAGGATTAAGCGACTAGGCAACCATTAAAAAACCACATGACTTTTTATAACTTAAGTCTTTTCAAAAAGGTAATGAAAAAATAGAAACACAATTGACATTTTTAGGGATTTTTTGCATTTTCACATAGAAGACAACTTAGGGTTTTGGGTTTTTCACTATTCATCTAGATTTTGACCTTAGAACACCAAAATTTCCACAGGGATAAATCAAATTGGGACAGATTTTCTAACTTTGGATAAAAATTGGCAGGAGGACAACAAAATTTTAGGGCAAACTAACAAAACCAAGAATACAACCAATAGTGGTTCTATCTGAGGATTGGCTAAACACAGTTGTAGACCAGATCAAAAAATGAAGAGGACTCCAACTAACCTATTACAGAAGGGAAACTATTTACAACATTTACATAACTGAAGAAAAGTATTCACAGTATGATACATACTTACTTGTGCATGAATTTTGGTTCTTAGTTGAAAAAGGGCTTCAGAAATTTCCCATGCACAGACAACTCAAAATCTTATCCATCCATATTCTTCAATAAGTAAGAGTCTTTTCCAAATTTCTGTGAGACAATAAATGGTCCAAGCCATAAAGATTCAAATTTTTTGTGTTTTCCTTTATCTTCTGCTCTTGCATTCCACAGAAGAACCAGGTCACCAGATTGGAATTTTCTTTAAGTTTCCCTTTTGTCAAAAAGGTACTTCATCTTCTATTGCAACTTAAGGTTTTATTTTTGGCTATTTCTTCTTGCTTCATCCAATTCTACCAACTGAGTCATTCTATTCTGCATATTGTCAGAAACATCTAAATGTTCCTCTTGTATAAACTGATATACTGGTAATAAATTGTTGATAGGAATTCTTTCCTGTAGACCATACACTAGCTCAAATGGAGCCTTTCCTATTGCCTTTTTTACTATTATTATGTCTGCCCAAAGTGCTAGTTTTAACTTAGTATGCCATGCTCTTTTATTTTTTTCAAGAGTTCTTTTTAGTATTTACAATATAATCCTATTACTAGACTCAACCTGTCCATTTAACTGTGGATGATATGGGGATGAATATGATATTGTAATCCCATATTTTTCACATAAATCTGTCATTTCTTTTGATCTAAAACTCATGGCATTATCCATTACTAACTTAGCAGGTACACCAAATCTGGTTATAATATTCTCCATTAGAAATTCAGTGACTACCCTGCTTGTTTCTTTCTTTGTAGGGGTGGGTTCAATCCACTTGGTAAAATAATCTATGGCTACAAGTATCCAACTATGTCCCCCACTAGATTTCTCTTGGAATTCACCAATAAAATCAATTCCCCACATAGTAAAAGGAGCTTCAGTACTTACTAGGTTTGACAATAGAGCTCCTAAAAATTTTAGCTTATTTGAGAACCTTTGACAAGGTTCACATTTTCTGACATATTCATAGGTATCCTTGAATAAACTAGGCTAATAGTACCCACCCCTTAAAATCTTGTGTGCAGTAGTCTTAGCAGAAAAATGACCCCCACATTCTCCAGCATGCATTTCACATAAAACTATTTCAGCTTGGTATTTATCTAGACAAAATAGCAATACACTAGCCTTATCCTTCCAATATAAATCTCCTTGAATCAAAGTGTATCTTTGGGTTTTCAATTTTAGATTTCTTTTCTAATTTTCTAACATATGATCAGGACATTTGGCATGTTTGAGGAAAAACACAATATTAGTATAAAATGGTTGCCTCTCTATGCTTGTAGTAGTTTGATCATCTATCCCTGTCTGATTTATTTGTACTAGATCCAAGTTTTCTTCTATCATGAGTTTTTCCAAACCCCGACCTCTTATCAACTTTGTAATACAGACTCTAGGTTAAATTCCTGAATTCTGGTTATCCATTTACATCTCTTACCAGTAACCTCTGACTGTGTAAGAATATCTTTCACTGCTGAATGAGGAACATATGCTTGTATCTGAGCACAAACCAAATATGGCCTAAAAGACTTCACAGCTTTTACCGAAGCATAAGCTTTCTTCTCCATTATCTCATAATTAAGTTCTGCAACTTGTAGGGATTTACTGTAAAAATCTATTGGATGTTCAAATCCTTGTTCATCTTGTTGTAGTAAAATAGAAGCAATTGTATGAAAAGATGCAAATGAAAACAAAGAAAAAGGCTTAGTATAATCTAGAGATTTTAAAATTGGAGCCTCTTGTACTGCTTTCTTTGTTTTCTCAAATGCTTGTTGGGCTTCTTTATCCCAAATAAATTTGGCATCTTTCTTTAAAAACTTTACAATAGGTTTAACGATCTCTGCAAAGTTTGCTATGAACCTTCTGACAAAATTGATCTTTCCTAAGAAAGATTGTACTCCTTTTAGGTTTTTTGGAGCAATAACCTTCTGAATTGCTTCCACTCTCTCAGGGTCTATCCTTACCCCCTCCTTAGACGCTATCTGTCCAAGCAACTTTCCCTCTTGCACTACAAAATGACATTTCTTGGGATTCAGTGAAACACCATATTCTAATGCTCTATTGAAAATCTTATCTATGTGATCACAGTGATCCTCAACTCTCTTAGAATATGCAGTTAAATCATCCTGATAAATAACCATAAATAAATCAATGAATTCTTTAAAAGCAACATCCATGACCCTTTGAAAAGTTTCCCTTGCATTTATTATTGCAAATGGCATTCTGATATAAACATAGGCTCCCCATGGAGTGGTAAATGCAGTTTTGTATTGTTCTGATTGTTTAACTAAGACTTGGTTATATCCTGAGAAACCATCCATCATAGACAACAACTCACAACCAGTCACCTTGTGCAACATTGCTTCCATATTAGGAAAAGAATAATTATCTTTTATTGAGGCAATATTTAAATTTCTTAAATCCACACACAGTCTGACATCACCATTCTTCTTTTTGACTGGTAGCAAATTTGATACCCAAGTTGAATGCCTGATTGGCTGGATTATCCCATCATCCTTTAATTTCATCAATTCTTGTTGCATCTTAGGAGCCAACAAGGGGTTAATAGGCCTCTATTTTTGCCTAAATAGTTTCACATCTGACTTTAATGGGATTTCATGTTGAAAATAATCCTCTCCATAGGCTTTCAAATCCTCATATGACCAAGCAAGGACATGTTTATATCTTCTTAATAGTTTGATCAAATTTATCCTTATATGATAATCTAAACCCTTTCCAATATAAACAATTTGAGGACTATTTTAAGATCCTAAATTTATTTCTTCCAAATCCTCAACCTTGGCATTGCTTAATTTTGTTGACTCATTTTCTTGACTACTAAACAATGCTTCAAGCTCAACCAAACCCCTAGGAATCTGATTAGATCCTAACTGGACAATCTCATTTCCCAAAATTTAGTCTTTTCCATCATTTCTTTCTAGCAAAGTATTACAGTCTATACTCTGATTCTCATAATGGTCTAGACATTGCATAAACCTCAGAATATCTTGGTCATATTGAAAACCCTGCCAGTTGCATATGTTTTCCGGGACAACTGGTCTTGTCTTGACTTCCAGTATTGACACCCCATGTATGTTCAAATCATCAATTTTGAAAGCAACATTTGCTAAAAAAATCAGCCATTATATTCTTTGACCTTTATATCCAGCTTATATCAAAGGCATCAAACATTTCCATTTGATCCCAAATAGCATACTTGTACCTTTTTAATCTTTCATTCTTTTCTGCATATTTGGATCTAACTTGAGCTACCACCAACTAAGAATTACCATAAACCTTTAAACATTTAATCCCATGTTTGATAGTAATTTAAAGTCCTAGAAACAAAGCCTCATATTCTGCAGTATTATTTCTACATTGGAAGGCTAATAGAAATGAATACTTAAAAGTTGTACCTGATGGAGATACTAGCAATACACCTACCTTTGATCCTTCTTTTCAGCAAGCCCCATCAAAGTACATTTTCCACAATCCATCACTTTGTACAATCAACTATTTATTCATAGGATCAACCTCTTCATGCTGATAATAAAGTTCATTCTTTAGTATCCTGAAATTCTCCATATCCATATCAATGCAACAATTAATGTTAGTATCTTCAAATATTTCTATCAAGTGTTGAGTTCTACTCTCCCTTAACACCTTAACATTTTCACTAGAAACGTTAAAAGTAGCATATGATAAATCACTTTTTATACTACCTCCCATTGAAGCACTCCACTTTCTTGACATCAACATGCCATAATGTGGTGGTATGTCAACCACAAGAACATTCATAGTCATCACTACATCTAGGCAAACTGCTAATTTATAATGAATAGCCTGACTAGTACCAATCATAGGGACCTCACTAGAGTCCATAGCTTGACATCTCCCATGAGGAGTATCAACCTGTAATCCCATTGACCTCATGATTTCCACTGGCATAACTGTATTAGATGCTCAAGAATCAATCATACAATTTTTCAGCATCTTTCCATTAATTATTAGTGAAAGAAAAAATGGGTCAAAAACCTTTGGGGAAGAAGTTGTATTCAAGAAAATTTGAGGAATCTCAGATGTTAACACCTCAACTTCCTTCCTTTTGTTAATTGGTTTCTTGCCAAGATTCTTTGGACTTTGGACCTTTATTATGGGCAAACTATTTAATAATGACAACACCTTTTCCTTATGTTCTTTAATTCTCATCATCTCTAGAAATGGTACCTTTACTATCATTTGGGATAAACAATGACCCATGTCCACTGGAGTATATTTCACATCTAAGGAATTTAATTTATCAATAGTGATATTACTTTCCTCAATATGTACATTTAGAGTTGGTTCTTGTAACTTTTTGATTTCCATCTTTTGAACAAGAGTAGCTATTTCTTTCCTTTTTAATTCTCCTTCTACAACATTTGGCTCAAGGGCTTTTGTAATAATTTTGACTTTATGTTTATTTATATTTTCACCAGGTCCTTCCTTTTTTTGTATATACTTGGTGTCTATTTTATTTTCTTTTATAAAGACACCTGATGGTTGACTACTACCCACTACCCTATTTCTTAAATGGTAGTTGCTTCTAGCCTTGTTCACTAAATTTGCAGTAATCCTAGCTTTCTCTTCATCTAAATATTTTCTAATAAGTGGAACATCCTGATTGTTCTGAGCATAACATCTTATATAGTCATCAATTTCCTCTGCTTCACTATCAGATAAGATCTGTTGATGATGATTTTATACCCTTCTTTGTGAACTACAGGAATCATGATTTTTAGTTTCACTGTCTGAATCTATATCATAACATGAATAAATATTTGTCATACTACGATCACATTTTTCACCCTCATCATTTCCATGCTCTTCACTTACTCTTAAGTCTAAGGAAACAATACAAAAAGCAGGGTTATGTGGAGCCTCACAAGCTTCACACCAAGGATCATCATTGAAGAAATGGACAACATTCTTATGTAGAGGGTCGGGAGTTTTGTTACCAGTCTTCTCCTTTCTAGGTAGAATAACCGGCTTCCCATCCTTAAACTGAGTTCCATAAGGATGGTTTTGCATTCTATTTTGAGGAATGTATGTAGTATTGTAAGAAGGCCTATTGTTCTGGGGAGCCCTATATTCCTTATATTCTGGTTCTTTTAAATTGCTCCTACTAAACCTTGAGTCACCTCTCCTATTCAATTTACCAGACACTCTTCTGTTCATTTCAATATTCACTACTATTTTATAAGCATCAGTAAGAGTTCTAGGTTTTTTATCCCTAAGAGCATATCCCATTTTAGAATCAAAGGCATTCAAATAAGTTGCTAGAAATAATTCTTCATCCAGCCTTATCTTCTGAAATAGCTTATGCATAGCTCTTTGAAACCTTGTATTAAACTCTGTGACCTCTTCATTGTAATTCTTTTTAATATTGTTAAACTCATTCTACAAAAATCCTTTATTTGTTTTATCCCCATACTGATCTTTAAACAATTCAATCAACTCATCCATAGAAACAACATAACCATTAGAAAGGCTCCTAAACCATTCTCTAGCATCTTCCACTAAATAATAAACAAAGAATTTCATTAACACATCCTCATGAGTGATATTTAAATCATCAACAAAACTAATGAATTTTCTTAAATGTGTTTCACGAGAAATAACATTGTTACCTACAAACTTTGGGATCTTTTCTCCTATATCACCCACATCTTTAGGGAAAGAATTAGGATATCCAGGGATACCAATAAAGTTAAACTCCTTTTAGTATGCAATGGTTTCCTTTGAAAACTATCATTCTCTTTAAAAGCAGTGGCTTTTGCTTTAGAAGCTGTAATATTCTCAGGGCCAGCATGAGAGTACTTAGAAGACTACAAAAAATCCATTTTCTTCTTCATTTCAATTGTTATAGCTTCCATTTGTGCCTTTTCTAACATTTTTTCCATGCTCTCCTTTTCAATTCTCAATTTCTCCAAATCAATGTCCAACTTGGACACTTGCTTTGTTAAAGGCTTTTGAAACCTAGGTTCTTGATTTCTGTATTCAATTATTTTTTGCTTTCCTTTATCCTTCTATGAAATAGAAGCATTATAAGTAAGTGTTATTTCTTGGTCCTTTTGAGACCTCTCTGTATCTTTTATATTTTTATGTCTTGAATATTTTCTTTTACTCTTATCAACATCCTTATGCTCATGTTTTTTCTTTCTCATTTCTCTCTCCCTTTTCATTTGTTGAATAAGGGCAAGTTGTTTCATGATAAGTTTTTCCTCATTTGTTAGCTTATCAGAGGGAGCATCTTCAGAATCTGAACTAGATGTACTTGTTTCTTCTCTTTCATTAGAAGTAGAAGTAACAGTAGGTGTTTCTAATACCCTCTCTGTAGCTTCTTCATATTCTGAAGTATTTCCGTAACGAGAAGGCTGATTGTTGTTCATGTCTCTCCTAGTATTACCTTCATTACCTCTTGGAGAAGTTTCATCCATGCCAACTTGGTTTCTCTTCTTCCTCCAAGACATTTCCATGCTTGAGGATGATGGGATTCCACCATATAAAACCTTCTCAGGATCATTTCTCATCCTTGACCTAGTATTCATTCTGAGAAATATTTACTAAATTTGTACTAATCTTAGAGTTTTTTTTTAGAGTCGCCAGCCAACAATAGTTAGGAATGAATAAACACTATCAAAATATAATTTTGATAGCTACAACTGGTATGATTTGTAATTACTTAAATTCCCTAGTAGAGTCGCCAATTTTTTAGGGATTTTTCTTGCAGGGCCTCTAAAGATGCTTGAATACTTAAATAACTCTATGACTCCCAATGCCTTTGATACTCTGACTCAAGCAAGAGAAAACACTAATTGATGAGGTATTTTGATATTCACAGTGGATACCTATTATCACCTCCTTCTTTTTTGAGATCCACTGACTCAGGCAGTTTTTACCTATGATTGATTACTGGCTTGACAATATATTTAGAGTGGATTTTACTTATGTGCTGAATGCTCTGTTCTTATATAGATATATAAATGACAATGCAGATAATTATGACTATTCTGATAAAAATTTTGACAATCCAAATCATTATCTTAACGACAACAAACAGCAACATTATAGGGAATTTCATCTTTCTTTCCTTTTACAATTCTTGTGAATCTAGGAGGAATAACCTATTTGATTTACTCTTTAAGAAATCAACAATATTCAACTGTAATCACTGTGAATACAATTGATTTTACATATATACTCTGAAGGTAATTTATTTTGAATAGTATTGAATATTTTGGATGATGATGGATTATCTGCCAGGTTCCTAGACCAATGCCTATCCTTGGGCTTATAGAATCAATAGATATAAATCCACAAAAATATATGAAACAAAATACTATAAGATGCCTTGCAACCTACATGAAACTCACATAAAATTCCTTGCAAACTATCATGTCACATGTACAATATTGTATCAAATCCTCAATCACTGTTGTACTCCCTGAAACTACTCACAAAGTTTAATTCTCCCCTTAGAAGAAGCTTGCAAATAATCAAATAACTACCTTATAGCCAATATGTTTAATATGCCTTACAAATTAAACATAAAAGAGTACATACAATAAGTAAAGAGACAACAACAATGTAGAGTAAATTTATATTGTATTTTTATTCATATATTTTCTACTTCAAATACATATAAAGGCTAAAAGCTCAAAATACACAGACTGAAATCCATAAGTCTGTCTTACAATTATCTTTTCATCTCCCTTAAAAACATTGCAATTTGATCTATTTATAGGTCTTAAACCATCTTGGAATCCTTAAGGTTAGGATGCAACAAGCTTCGGATGGTTTAAGGAACCTAACCCTAAAAGTACATAAAAGACAAGAAACAAGAATGTTAAGCGGTGGGAAGACAAGAATAGGGGATGAAATCTAATCTTCTTTTGTCTTTATCTGAATTTTGGCACCTTTGTATGACAATGTTTAGGATAGTATCTAATATTTGTACTGAGATCAAGTGTCTGCCAGTTCAAGCTAACCTGCAGTTGTCTTTCACAATTACTAAGCTCTCTGCGCTCAATGATCAGGCGCCAAGTGTGTTGGAAATACAATAATGGGAAAGCAAGATACTGCGAGGGGGGGTGAATTAGATCTTCAAATTTAAACACTTAAAACAAATTAATCCACATCATACATATATGAAGCAAATGTAATCTCAGATAGTATCCACACAATGTAATAAATAACACATAACACAGGAACTTGGTAACCCAGAAACCCAAATAGGTAAAACTGGGGTGGGGATGACACCCACAAAATTCTCCACTACTGCAGTAATAAAGTGTGCATGTTAAAGCTACAGATGTTGATTACAATATGTAATCTACCCTGTTAAAAGTCTGCTTGATTAAGAGCTAAAGATCATTAAAATCTACCCTGTGAAAGGATTTCAACTTACAATAAAGTAAGCACTTTGTTAGGAGATAAAGAAAGGTATGCTAGAACCACTCTGTTAAGAGATTTTGACCTGATACAATGATTATAATTTCTCAAGTATTGATCCTTTGTTATGCACTCTGATGCTGATGATGGATCTCCTCTTTCCAGTACCTTCTATGATCTCATAATCTGATATAACTTTACTCTGTTCACTATTTTGTCACTCTGCTTGATCTCTGCTTCTTAAAAAAAAACCCTTTGTGCATTTCACTTCAAAATGTAGTCACCACACACTTCATCTTCTCTCTTTTTTTCACTTACAAAATAGTATATTTGTTCAAGTCTGACAGCGAGATCTAGATCAAGGATCAAGATCTAATACCCATTCCTTGATGGTATTACAATTAATATTTACAATAGATCATGCATAGGATAAAACAATTAAATGCATAACTAAATCCGTAGAAGAATATTAAATGCATACATAAGTCAGCCCAAAAAGCTTATACAAGTTGGCCAGATCACTTATCCTCAAAGTTTGAATCATTCTAGACATGTATACAAAAAAATTTCTGCTCGACACTTGACTTATCTGTCGCTTGGCTCTTAACATCTCTGTGTCCTACTCAGCTTGGCAATGTAACTAGGCAAACTGAAAATTGCTTGGCAATGTTGCTCGGCCTTGCATAGTTTTAGCTCAGCCACAGTGATAGCCAACTAAAACTACCTAAGTGAATGACTAAGTGTTGGTCACTAATCATCAACAGAACTTAGAGATTAACAATCTCCCCCTTTGATATTAGTGGCAAAAACACTTATCATTACTTCCGTTCATTTCATCAAAAAATTGCCTAAGTATACTAAGTACTCCCCCTAGGAATATACTTGGAAATAATCCATACAAAAAGTTTAGATGCCTTCAAAAATTATATACAAGTGTACCTATTCTATACTGATGTATCATACTATATCATTTGCAACTTCCTTACCAATTTCCCCCTTGTTTTTGTCACTGATGGCTGGTGGGGTTAAGTTGTACTTATCCAAAAATTGTTTATGAAGCTGCAGGGTGGATTCAAATGTAGTATCCCAGCTTTCCTTAGCAATCTTCATAACTTCCAATTTTATTTATAGTTCGATAGCTAGACTCACTAAACTTTCTGTAGTTGATAGATTTACATTGCTCTGTGATAACTACTTTGCAATTGAAAGTTCCTTCTGTATTACCTCCAAGTGAGGCAACATGCTTGTCTTAATAGTTATCAATTTGGCCCTTATCCAAACATCTTCAGCCATAAGCTCGGCTATTCTTCGTTGTGCATTTATCAACTTAGTAAGATGTAAAGAATAGAGGTAGTATCTTTACCCAAAGTAGTGTCAGTTGATCTTAAATCTAACTATAGCTTCTCAACAAGCTATAGATTATCCTTTGTGAAAAATTCAACATCACATAATTTTCTGTACAAAGAATAAACATTGGCTGTAACTTTCTCTAAAGTTTCTACAAGAATAGAAAGTTCAACCTGTTTTGTGGCAATCTCTTCTAATATTTTCTCTAGAAATTTTCTCTCAAATCTTCTCCTAGACATTGTAGAAGTTTTTCATTGCTGTCTATGTCATCATCAGTTACCTTCTGTACAATTTTGACTAGCTGATCAATAATTGGAGCTTGAGGCATTTCATCCTCTAAGTCAAAAGCCTTTGCAAATATGTCTTTGATGTCATGCAACACCTACTTTTGCTTTTGTTCTATCTTCATCTCTTCTTGTCTCTTCTTCCTCTTAAGTAATTCTTGAAGACTTCCTATTTGTTCAAAAGATAATTCATTGGGATCCCATTGTGGAATCATAATGACCTCAGCTAATATTGTTACATCTAGAATTTGAGACTTCTTCAAAATTTTCTTTTTCTTCAACTCTAGAGAACTTATGCTTGGCAGCATAATACCTTTCCCTTTCACAGTGTCAATGTCCATTGCCTCTGTCAATTCTATCAATATTGTTTGGGGGTTCGGCATACTCCTAGTTTTAGGACCTGTAGGAGTGGATGATGTAGAGTGTGGTAGATCAACCAACACTTGCATTTCCTCTTCTTCTTTAGGCTTATCAATAGTATCCGTTATCACTACTCCACTATCTAAAACTATTTTCAAAACCTCTAAAATAGGTGGATTCTGTGAAGTTACCTCTTGTACATTTATTTGTTGGTTCTCTTCACCTTTCTGATCATTGACAACTTCAATTATCTCATCAGATGTTGTGCTCTTTTCTTGTTTAGTACCAGTTTCCTTAATAGGAAAATCAGTGTAAGTACCACTTGGCATATCTTGTTCCTCGACATTCAAATTGCTTGGATCATCAACTATAAAATCCATAGGACTATCTGCAGTCAGATCAATAGAATTAGTTGAGTCTAATGCACCTTTGGTTTTGTCCTATTCTATGGCAATTGGATCTTGAGTTATCTATGGCTCAGGGGTAGTCTTCACTTCAACTTCTTTTGTCTTTTTCTCAGATGTCCGCTCACCAGATTTCTTATCCTTTGGAATGGCCAGTCCAAAGATTTCCTTCCAGATCCTTGTGCTCCACTGTACTACACCTTCAATATCATTTTTTAGAACAACATAGCCTCTGAGTTTAGGAACAAACCTATTCTTGTAATCCTCAATGAATTTGGCTCTTTGTTTTGAGGTTAACTCAGGTATTACCTTGGC
>MU224977.1:1480580-1503788 GCA_018584345.1 Thuja plicata | reverse complement strand
CTTGAAAGTACTCATCATATCCAAGAGTGCTTCCTAAACTTTGTGCCTATCCACATTATTCAATTTCTCATACTTAATGAACTTAAAAGTTGCTAACCCTGCTAAATTCCTCAAAGTGTCACATACCTCATCAATACTAGCTAGTTTCTTGAATTGTGCTATAGGTATGTTGTTGGGTTCATCAATTTCTATCTTTTTCTCATCACTATCTGTCTCCAAATTTAGTCTCCTTCTTGGTCTCTTTGCTGGCTTACTCGGCTCAGCCTTAGGAGAAACCTTAGCTTCCTTTCCAAAACTACTTTATGCAACCTTCCTCTTTCCATACACTATTTTTTGTACTTCTACTGGAGAAGTAACAATAGATGCTCTAGTCCTTAGATGATTAGCTGCAGGAGGTGTAACCTTAGGTTTATCTTTGCTCATCTTGGTTGCTATGACAATTGATGGTCTTTTACCCTTAGCTTTCTTAGTGACCTCTTCTGATGCACTCACTTCCTCCTCTATAGATATATCCTCACCTTGTCTAGTGGTCAGGCCTAAAGGTGCATCCTTAGGTTCTTCATCACTACCTAAACCAACCATTTTCTTCAGATTTTTCACAATCTTCTTTCTTTTCCTTTCCATAGTTCCCTCATTCAAGATTGTAGAAATTTTATCTTTAGCTTCATCAAAATTTCCAAATCTCTCTACTATAGTATCAATTGCCTCAGCTAGGAGTGCAATGATGGTATCTGATGCTTCATCAATGTTAATTTCATATGGAAATGGTTCTAAGCATGTTATCCTAGGTGCCATAGCCTGGATATAAGTGATATCCATATCGACTAGAAAACAAATTTCTTCACAGTACTTCTCCACTAGTGACTTAGGAATCCTAGTTCTTAATCTCATTCTCTTCTTGAATTCTACAAAATAGCTCCCCATAATGCTATTGAAATTACTTCCTAGTTTCTCAATACATTTACTTATCTGAACTGTAATGGGTCTATCCTTTTTCCAAACAATATTTCCCAATGTAGGAAATGTATCCTGAATGTAGAAAAATATATAGACTGGTAAGGAACCAAACTTACATGATGAGCTCTTAGCCTTTCTCATTCATGCTAGGTTCTCAGCTAATTGTGTCTGTTGTAGCTTAGAAAGATCATATGTATGATTCTTCTTAACAATTTTCCATGCCTAATCAACGGTTGTACACAGAACACTATCCAATCTACTTGACTGATAGAACTTATGTGCTATTACACTTACTCCAAAATCAAGTTCTAGGTCTGTTATTGTAGAGATAGTCATACCTCTATTGTTCCATATGGCTCCAGTGTTCAGTGTAATTTCTTCTTTGTTGTTATCCCTCATTGTTCATTTTCCGTTCACTATAGGATATCCAGTCACTCGATGAATCATGCTTTTGGTAATCTTAACTGGTCCATTATCCAACCACATACACATATCATGAACTCAACTAAGGATAACCTTAATTCATTCAAATTTGAAACCTTGTGGAAAATCTAAGGCACAAGTTAACCCTTTGTCGGCTAGATGTTTGAATTTTGCCTTCAAAACTCCATTTACACACAATTTGCTGTAGGATTTTTTCAATTCACTATCACCTACTTCACCAATCTTAACCATATAACATGATCAAACATCATGGATAATAAGTACCTTAGGTGGAATAGATGAGAGGGCTCCCATTAAATCACTCTGAATCACACTTTCAGGAACGGCTCAAAAGTTGAGAGGTTCACATTCATCACTCCGTACTAACTGAATTCGCTATTGTTCTCCCTCCATACTCTTAGCTGGTGTGGAAGAACTTGCAGCCATAATCTAGTTGAAATTAGGGTTTGAAAGATGAAAAATAGAGTACCTTGGCAAGTAAAACTTTGCACTGTTCACCCTAGGATTGCTGACAGCACGCTGATGAAATCTTCAATGCTAACTTCATTAAGATCAATTCTGCAAATTACTTCAATCACTCTGTAAATAGTAAAAATTGCAAGGTAAAAAATGAAGTGTCAACTATTCATCCTTTATAGACTTTGAAAGGTCAAGGTAGGTAAGCAATGAATGTTCTACCCATTGAGTTAGTGCAAGCCAGCTATCCTCTGATTTAACACAACTTGCATCCCACTCAGCTTACTAAACTCGGCCATCATAAAATGTACTCGGCCAACAAAACTCAACCATCATAAAATGTACTCGGCCAATAAAACTCGACACTCACTAAAGAACTCGGCCTTAGTGTCCATGATTGGTGCTCGAAACCTATAGTGCAATTGGCTCAACTCGGCATTTTTCTTCAAAATATGTCCCAATGCATCTTAACATATGCAAATATGGACTTTGTTACATTTCATGTTAGGAACTGATGTAAGATAAGAGTTTTAGATGCAGTTCCTTACATACCTCTTTTTCTTAGTTGGAGATGATGTGATCACCTAATCCATTGGATTGGGTGACCTCGGCTTCACGAGCTTCACTGCTGCATGGTTCATACTTCTTAACCCATGTCTTGTTCATCTGTGCTCTAATTTTCTCAACAGTAGGAGCAGGTACCCTAGTCTTACAATCTTTCCCTTTATGACCAATTTTTAGACAACTATGACAAACTAGGCTTCCATTCATCCAACTTTTAGACTTTCCTCTGAAATGTGTCCTTATGTATTTTTCTTGAACATGTCCATACTCACCACAGTAATGACAACTATGCCATGTATTGTAATCCCAATTGTAAGTATTGCCTTTTCTTGGTGATTTCTCTTGTACCTTTGATGTCCACTACTGTTTACCTTTAGATCTACAATCTTGTGCTCTATGACCATATTTGTGAGAGTTATAGCAATTACCATTGAGTCTAGGTGTTTTTCTTTCCTTTGTCTTACATTCATGTGCTTGATGTCCAAACTTATTATAGTTAAAGCAGTAACCATTAAACTTAGTTTTCAGATTGGACTTACCATTCTTTTTTTGGCAAATGTTTATTGTATGACCTAGTTTCCCACAGTGGTGGAAAACATATTTGTTTTTTCTTAGCTTTGCATGCCTTCTTTCACCTGTCTTAGATGATTCTCCTTCTTCAATGGTTGTATGTTGTTCAGTGTGACCTAATCCAAAATAATCTTTAGGTCTTCTTGATGCTTCCACTAGTTGTTCAAAGTAGCTCATTGTAGCATTGGGATCATTCACTCTATTATTAAGTTCTTTCTCAGATCTCAATTCATCTTTCAATTGACTATTCTTAGATCTAAGATTTACTATCTCCAAGTATTTCCTACTGATCTCTTGATTCACAAGTAGTAGTTGATTTTCCATGTCTACTTGATTGACTATCATTATTTGTACATCATGTGTTCTTTCATCAAGTCTGGTAGTCATCATTCTTTTGTCTTCTTCTACCATAGCCTTGTCATCTTCGGCTTTCTTTTTCTGTTCAACAACTTCACACATTCTTATTGATCAGGCTTCTTGTTCCTTTTTCAAGTTTCTGACTTCTTCACATAGTTCACTATTCTTTTCCAGTAGATCTACTATTGTTGCATCGCTCTCAGTAGAATCTCCATTCTCAAATAGATTTGTGGTGTCCTCTTCCTGATAATGAGTGTCATTCATTAGTTTGGCCAAATCTTTCCTTGCAGTCAAGGACTTCTTTAATTCTTTTCTTGCTGTCTCAAGCTGTTGTAGTGCTAGCTGAATATCAATATTTCAATTCTCAATAACTTTACCCATCTTGTATATCTCCATCTCAAGATCTGTATTATCAAGCTGATTATGACCTTTTTAGAGAACTGAGCTTTGATACCAATTGTTGGAAATATAATAATGGGAAAGCAAGATATTTAGAGGGGGGGCTGAATCTGATCTTCAAATTTAAACACTTAAAACAAACTGATCCACATTCATACACATGAATCTAATGTAATCTCAGATAGCATCCACATAATGAAATAAATAACACATAACACAAGAACTTGGTAACCCAAAAACCCAAATAGGTAAAATTGGGGTGGGGATGACACCCACAAAATTCTCCATTACTGCAATAATAAAGTGTGCCTGTTAAGGTTACAAATGTTGACTACAAAATGTAATCTACCCTGTTAAAGGTCTGCCTTGTTAAGAGCTAAAGATCATTAAAATCTACTCTGTGAAAGGATTTCAACTTACAATAAAGTAAGCACTCTGTTAGGAGATAAAGAAAGGTCTGCTAGAACCACTCTGTTAAGAGATTTTCACCTGATACAATGATTAGAGTGTCTCAAGTATTGATCCTTCATTATGCACTTTGATGCTGATGATGTATCTCCTCTTTCTAGTACCTTCTATGATCTCAGAATCTGATATAACTTTACTCTGCTATTTACTGTGTTGTCACTCTGCTTGATCTCTGCTTCTTAACAAAATAACCCTCTGTGCATTTCACTTCAAAATGTAGTCACCACACACTTCGTCTTCTCTCTTCTTTTCACCTACAAAATAGGGTGTAGAAGCACTCTAATATATCTTTTCAAGTTTGATAGCGAGATCTAGATCAACGATCAAGATCTAATACCCATTCCTTAATGGTATTACAATTAATATTTACAATAGATCATGCATAGGATAAAACATTTAAATTCATAACTAACTCTATAGAATAATATTAAATATATACATAAGTTAGCCCAAAAAGCTTATACAAGCCAGCCAGATCACTTATTCTTGAAGTTTGAATCATTCCAGACATGTATACAAAAACTATTCTTCTTGACACTTGACTTCTCTGTCACTCAGCACTTAACATCTCTATGTCCTACTCAGCTCGGCAATGTAACTAGGCAAACTGAAAACTTCTCGGCAATGTTGCTCGACCTTGAATAGTTTTAGCTTGACCACAGTGATAGCCAACTAAAACTGCCTAAGTGAATGACTAAGTGTTTGTGACTAATCATCAACATAACTTACAGATTAACAAAGTGTTCCTCTATATTCTTCATCCAAGACCTTTTCCTCTATTTCAATAGGCGTCTTCTTCTTTGGTTTTTTCATCAAATCCCAAGTTGTCACATCATCCTCTGCAGGCCATTTGAAACTCTGAATATGCTGCAGTTGTCCTTTCTGCCTTTCCCATCTGACATCAATAATACTTTTGACATCAACCAAAAATTTATTTATGTCAGTTTCTGCCTTAAAAACCTCATCCAAAATTTTATTAAAACCATCTAAATCTAGATCAGAATCTATAATAAATGCCTCATTACTAGGCATTCTGCTGTTAAATTCATTTCTCCAGGCCTCCAAGGCCTTAATCTAATCATCTTTTCCGTTAAAAGGAGGAACAAATCTATTAAAATTTGGTCCTCATAGGCTCATCTTTGCCTCTATCTGATTCAATTTACCCTTAAAGAAAGGTAAAGTGACATTAAATTTCTTGATCTCATTTTCTACCTCTGACACAATCTCTAGCAAATTTGGCCTATGTTGCTGCAAAGAGGCTAATTTCTCAAACAACTATATTCTGGGAGACCATGCTATGAAAAAAGGAGTCAAAACAGTGATGTACCCTGTTACTTCTATATGCAAAATGGGTAATTTATTATATGCATCCAGGATTATATTAGTTTTATCTTTCAAGATATTAATCCTATGTTGAAGTATACACCTCAATGCATTTATGGTGACTTAATTATCTTTTCTAACCATATCCTCTATTTTTACCTCTTCCCCTATTTCAAATTTCTCTTCTATTTGTAGAGGTTGTATTGAGGGTACATATACAACTTCTGGCTTTTCTTGCAATTGCTTAGTCATTTCAACAATTACCTTATCCTTCTGATGAATCTTGATATGGCACAATTCTCTATCTTTGGCCAGGGCACTAGCCTCCTCAATTAAGACACCACATTTCCTAGACAACTACTTTGTCTTGTCTTCATTTAGGTGTGCCCAATGTGTCATTATTTGTGAAATCTCAAGAATTCCTATGTTTTGTACTGTCCATACCATTTGGTTTCGAACCATGCTCTCTTGAATGTTCAATAATTGAGGCTTCTAGTCTCCAGGACACAAATTCCACATGGTAAATGCTTTAGATTTTGGGCTATACCCAAATCCTTTGATCATGTCACCCATTTGAATCTCACTTGCCATTTACAGATCTGGTTGCTTTCTGATTTGGTCTATTATGAATGCTGAGGCTAAATCCCAGCCTTCTGCAAGCAAAATTCCACTGTTCAAAACCATTTTTCTAGCCTCATCAGGAGAAACCACCTCACTTTCAGGATCATATGATTGTAAAGCTAGAAGAACCTCATTTGTTACTGCTTCTTCACCATCTGATTTCAACAGCTCTCTAATCTGTTCCTTTTTATGCCATCTTAGGAAATCCTTAAATTCATTAGTTTTTATAAAGTTATCATCACTTAAAAACTATTGTTGGTGAAGCAATCATTTATCAATACATGCTTTGAGAGGGAACTCTATGTTTTCCTCTACCTCTTGCTGCTGTTTGTTTCCTTTTCTGATCTTTTTTCTCAAATTATGATCATACAATATATTGCCAGGAACAAGAGCACTTACTCTATCTCCTCTTCTTTCTTTTCTTATGTAAGTTTGATCATAAGAGGTCTGACAAAGATCAACCTTTTGCCTCTTAGTAGTAGGCTTATCTACATCATCAGGTTGAGAAACCAAAATATTGCATAAACAAATTCCATATTAGAATTAACAGGGTAGTACCATCATTCTTTTTAATTATTCTAGACAAGGAGTCATAATGGTTTGATAGTCCTAGAAACAAGTCTACATCTAAAAAGACATCAAGAACAATTAACCTAGCCAAACCACTAGTCCAAGGGTTTGATATTGGGATGGCCTTATCAACATTATTATAAAAATAGTTATAGAGAGAAAAACCTATAGAACCTGGTGTATGGGCATCTCTGATTTCACAGTATTCATCTACCACTATGTTTACATTTGCTCTCTTGTCCTGTGTAGACCCACGTAACAGCTTCAAAAATTCATTAGAGAAATTCCTTTTCCCCTTGGCATCTTCATCTACTTCATCGCTCTTCCCACTGGTAGAAGCCACACTAACTGTTTTACTCATTTTGTTCTATTTTCACTTCTCTTTCACTGATATTGAAACAAATCTTCTCTCAAGACTCCTTACTCTTCTCTATGGACTGAAGACAATTCAAGAACCTTGAAAACTAGAGAATCACCCTGAAATTGATCAATTCTTGCTTCCCTTTTGGACACAGAAAACTTATCAAATTCTCTGATCTAAAATTGTAGATGTATGATGAATAAAAATAAACATGAGATCATCCCTTTATGGTAACTTTTCAAAGTACTTAGCTCATCACTGAAGAATCAATCAATTTTTCCTTCAAGTTTACATGCTGTGATATTAATTAAATTTCTAGTCGTAGCTCATGAATGTGATAGGAAATCAAATTCGTATGAGTGCGTTTTCAGAAAAACCCCTTATAAAATTTGAGTAAAATGACATGTTATGATATGATTGGTTCTTCACCAGACATCTCAACTACCTTTTTCACACAACAATTAATATCCTATATTTTTAGTGGATGATGAATCTCTATACTGTCATGTCAGCAACTGCCACTTATTATCACTTTTCATACTTGGTGACCAAGCGACTATGCATTATTTCTTTGTCACTGATCAAATCTCTTAACTCTGAATTCTTCTGGAGATCTAGCGACTATATGATTTTCTTCTCCTTAGCTTAACCATGATTAACCTCTAGCGATCACGTGACCAAATGAATCCAAGTTGCTAGTAGTAATGCCAAACTCAGAGTTTATTTGGAGAGCCTGCGACCATGGTTACTCTTCACCTATTAAGCTCTTATTGCTAAGTCTCTAAATGTTATTTTCTCTTTACGAGACCTCGTGACTAACCTTAGTCACCCAATCACTAAATAAAACTACTCTTTAATATTTCCTTTGGATATTTCGTGACATAGCCCATGAAACTTTATCTCATCATTTTGATTTTAATTCGGAGACTATGCGACTAAAGCCAATCTCATTGTCGCGAGAACATTTTACTCTGTGCAGAATTTGATAGAGACTCAGTGACTACCATTGATTTTCTCTTATTATGCATCTGATGGCTCCGCTAAGTCACTAAATATATTTTGGAAACCCTAAATCATTTGGAGACCACACGACAATATTAAAATACATACCTTTACATCTTTTAGTCTCTTAATCGCCAAATAATATTTTTCCTTTTGGGAGACCACTCGACTGATACACTTTGTTCTATTCTCTGTGGACACGTGTCTCATCTTAGTTATTTGTCTCCAAATCACTGAAAAGATGTCGAGTTTCCATGTTTGACCAATGACTACCCGACCACCATATACTTTAATCAATTTGCGGCTTGTCGCCAAGTCTCTAAACCTTTTACTTAACTGACTTTTTAACTGGAGACATGGCGACAGAAGCTTTCAAACTTATCATGAAGTGTGTTCCGATCTGGAGACCACACGAATGAAGCAATTGCTAAGTCTTGTGATAATTTTCTAACTACAGGATACACTTCACGACACCATGAATCAACCGCTTGTCTCCATGTCGCCAGATCATGTTTTCTTCATTGGGAGACTTCATGACATGAAAGACTTCAATAAGTCTCAAGACTTACAAAGAATATTCCTTTCCCTTTTGAGACATACCGACAATAGTTAATTGCCAAGTATCATGATAATTCAGAATATGCTTTTAGGATTAAGAAACTAGGCGACCATTAAAAAAGCACATGACTTTTTATAACTTAAGTCTTTTCAAAAAGGTAATGAAAAAATAGAAACTCGATTGACATTTTTAGGGCTTTTTTTCATTTTCACATAGAAGACAGCTCAGGGTTTTGGGTTTTTCACTATTCATCTGGATTTTTACCTTAGAACACCAAAATTTCCACAGGGATAAATCAAATTGGGACAGATTTTCTAACTTTGGATAAAAATTGGCAGGAGGACAACAAAATTTTAGGGCAAACCAAGAAAACCAGGAATACAACCAACATGATCTTCATTTCCTTATCTTCTTTTGTGATCTCAATCAAAATTTCCTATCTTATATGGTTGATTGATTTTGGGGAATTCTCTCTCTTAAGGCAAATTCTCTTTCTTTTCTTCATTTCTCCCCACCTCTTCCAAACTTCTATCTTCCATTCACTTTCACCCTACTTCTTCTCTTCTAATTCAACCTTGGGGCATAATATTTCATTCTTGATGACCTACCTTGGTTCTGTGATCCTTATATCTTTCATCTTACATCAAGAACCTTATCTTTAGTTTGATTTGATCAACCTTATCAATTTTTTTTTCTCCTTTATCTCATTTCGATTTCGATCATGAGGGGGCAGTACCTATCAAACTTCAATCCTTGATTTAGCTTTATCAATCCTATCAATTTCTCTGCTTGGGGAAACCTTGATTGAGATTATTATCTTGGACATGTCAATTACCTATTCATAGGGGTGTTGACCTTGTCTTTTTCAATCAGCTTATCTTTTTCCTGATGTGTTCCCGTATGTCGATCACATGTTTGGGTTATGTTTTGATCCCAAATCAATCTCATACTTCAACTGCATTCTTTGACTACATGTGTTCCCATAAAGATCACACATTATTCAAAGAGGGGCAAATGTATGCACCCTAAAATGCTCGCCTAGACTATGGGCCCCCATTCTTCAATTTATCAAATGACAGAATCAATTTATCAAACTCCTAAATCAATGATTTGCAACATTTTCAATTCAAATCAACTTCCTTGATCAAATCGTAATTAATTCAATCATTTCAGTATTTCCTAAGGTTTGATCATTTCATCAATTATCTTATTTGATTAAAAGAAAACAATTCCTTTTTATTAAATAAAATAATCTCTTTTAATTAAATAATATTATCTTATTTAATTAAAATCTCTCTTTTTAATGAAATAAAATAATCTTATTTAATTTAAAGAAAATCCCTCTTTTAATTAAATAAATAAAATACCCACTTAAATTCCTCTTTGTGTTGAAAAAGGAAATAAATTAAATAAAATTAAATAAAGCTCATTTTTCTTCACACATTTTCCTAAGTGGTGGGCCTTTTTGCCTCTTAATCATAGCCTTTGATTTTTCCTTTCAAAGATATGATCACATGGATAAACCAAGATTTAATCTCCACCATTTCTCATTTCCTTTTACCTCTTAATCTGTACCATCCATTTCTCTTTAAAATGAAACCTCTCCTTCTCATTTGTATAATCAAGAGATACACTTTATGCTACTGTTATGCTACTGTTATGCTGCAGGTTTGGAGAGCAATTTTGGAGGAGAATTTGAGCACTTGAGCTTGAACCATGCAACTTCTTCTTCTTGTCTTCTTCTCTCATGCATTCATGGAAATCCATTTAGATTAGATTCATGTTAATTTATATTCATATTTCCTTTCAATAGGTTAATTTTGCATATTTCTTTCATAGATTAGCTTGCATATTTCCTTTCATGCATTGTTATCATATAGATTAGTTTGCTTTCATGCATTGTTATCATATAGAATAGCTTCCATTTTCATTTACATTCATATTTGATGATCATAGAGACTAGAACTCTTTCTTTTCATCTTTGAATCTCTTGTTTCATGGTGTACTTGCATGGGCATAACTAGGTCTAAAACTGATGGCCTCCATTATAAACCCTTACACTCCATGAATAGAGAGTTATGAGTTGTCATTTGAGACCTCATTCTTGAGTAGTCTTGGATATAATGACTCATAGAAGTGTGTCAACATTTTAGCACACACTTGGTACTATAATGCCTCTTATGAAGGGATACTAATGTCAATAATCCTTTAAGTTTCTTTTAATCTTGTTTTTGGCTCCATTTTGTTTCTTCTAGATCATTTGAAAAAATTTTGAATTATTTTAACAACTTCTTAGTCACTTAGATATTGTCTCAAAAACTCTCATAGCTTCATGGTCATTCTCACAACTCCATGTTAATGTTTTCTCGTCTTCATTGCACACCATCAATCAACTTTCTCTATCCCTCCTAGTGAGATCCAGCTTCTTGGCATTGAAGGGGAGTTATTTCCATGTTGAATGCATTCAGTTTAATTAGATTTGAAGTATCATATCAATAGCACCTATTTTTATCATATATCTATTATCATGTCTAATGAATATCTACCGATCTTGGTTTTTTGCAGAACAAATGATGCTATTTAGTGGGGGTTTGACTTTGGAAAGCCTCTAAACAATAGTCCAAATCATTTTGCTCCTCCTATTTTTTTGCAAGTTCAGAGAGGAGAATTGAGTAACACAAGGACACTTCACATAATTGGGCATCTTGTAAAGACATCCTTTTTCTCTTCTTATTTAAGCTCATCTTAGTTTGATCTCGCAAGTTATTATCTTTATTGCATTTAATATCCTCTATTTTTTTTGCTTTCATTTTTAAATTTATACGACTCATTTACCCTATTCATATACAATGTTTAATGTCACGCTAGTTTCCTAAATGCACACTATCATCATTTCCATGTGCATGTGTCCATGACAGAGAGCCCAAAAAGCCTATTAGTTAGTCTGGTGACCTGTCCTCTTAATTACTATAGTTTATATATTTTCATCATGTCAATCATTATTTTATTTGATATTTTTAGTTTTATACTAGTTAGTTACCATTTAATTTAATTAATCATCCTAGCTCACTAGAGCGCTAGTAAAGTGAGCTAGCATTGGGTAAATTGCCCCTTGGGATTTTATCCTCTCACAGGTGGTGGATCCACTTCTCTACATTTTGGTGAAATTGATCTAAACCAAAATATCTACTTTTCCATCATTCTCTCCTACATCAAGTGTTAGTCCATTTGTGAACTTTTTCACCATCACTTTGATCTGATCTCAAAACATTGAAGAAAAAATATGGACTTAACATCCACACCTATAGAATAACCCTATTGTAGGGAGCCTTATTCTTTATACATCTATACAAAGATTGATGGTAATGTCATATGAGGTATTGTGGTTGATCTTACCTACAAATGTAATCACATTGGAGGTCATCTCTGTGAATGAGCTACATTGACTAAGGTACAACTAGTGTAAATACCATTCACATATAAATAAAAAATATGATTCCGCCAATGGTGTGTTACAAGTGTGGTTGTCATTCCACAAAAATATAGACTTGTTAATGCTTCATACAAACACTAGGCTTATAGAATCCACATGAGGTGGTTAGTCTCTTGTCACAAATCCTGAGGGTAGTGCTAACCATTTTACAGGAATCTCCCCCTCAACGTTACCTCGGGGGATTCAAACCTATGACCAAGCTCTAATACTATTTGTTACAAGTATTATTGTCATTGCACCAAAAGATTAAAATGTTAATTTTCTTGATGCAACAACTAGACTTATGGAATCTACAAGAGGCAGATTGTCCCTTGTCACAAATCTTGAGGGGAGCACTAACAATTTTCTAAACATGGGGTCCAACACCTTGATGGTCCTTATGGGACCCAAAGTAATGTCAATAGTGTTTTTTATTATTACCAAGTCATAGCTCTTCCTTATGAAGCTAGGAATTACATGATTATCTCTATGGGTGTGGTCCACTAAGCTATTCTTATAAGTTTAGAGTTATCTTATGAAAACCTTGTGCACACGATCTAGGATAGTAGGTATCAGACATTGGTGTCTTTTGTGGGATTTATTCTTGATCCTTTATGGCCTTGTATAGTAGTACCAGTGCTTTCCTTGGAAGATCTATTGTTTAAATAATATAATAAATAAAATTAAATGTTCTATCTTAAAAGTGGATTCAATCTATACAAATTATGACACCTTAAAAGTTGATATTCAAATTTTTGTATAGATATCATGCATCACTTGTCCATAGCTCCAGGTGTCAAACTAGTTAAACAAAAATTGAGAAAGATGCATCCTCACATAGCTCTCCTAGTCAAAGATGAATTGGAGAAAATCCTTGGTGCAAGATTCATAAGGGATATCGCCTATGTTGAATGGATATCAAACATTGTACCAATTTCCAAACAAGACAAATCCATTCGAGTTTGCACAGATTATACAGATGTCAATAGAGCATGCCCAAAGGAGGAATTGCCACTTCCCAATATAGACATGATCGTGGATATGATTGTAGGTTATGAGATTTATTCTTTGATGAATGGTTTTTCCAGATATAATCAGATTAAGATAGCTCCTGAAGATCAAGAAAAGACTACATTCACTTGTGCATGGGGTACCTATTGTTGGAAAGTTATGCCTTTTGGATTAAAAAATGTAGGAGCCACCTATCAACGAGCTATGACAACCATTATTCATGACATGATGCATAAAAACATGGAAGATTATGTGGATGACACCTTGGCCAAGTCTAAAAAAGAGACACACACTTAGATGATTTAGAAGTCATTCTAGATCACATGGAACAGTTTCAACTAAGGTTAAATCCTAAAAAGTGTGCATTTGGAGTCACCTCTGGAAACTACTCGGATTCATCATTTCAGAAAAAGGAATAGAGGTAGACCCTAAAAAGGTCCAAGAAATCATAGATATGCCACCTCCTAGAAACATTAGTCAAATGAGGAGTCTTCAAGGACGTCTTCAATCTATAAGGAGATTCATTTCACAATTGGCGGATAGAGCTCAACCCTTTAACAAGAACTTACACAAAGGATTCAAATGTGTTTGGAATGATGATTGTCAAAAGAGCATAGATCAAATAAAGAAGTAATTGCAAAATCCTCCTATTTTAATGCCTCATATCCCAGGGAAACCACTTATTCTATACATTTCAGTGAAAAAATCTTCCTTGGGGGCATTACTAGCTCAACTTGATGAAAATGGGAAAGAAAGAGTAATATACTACATTAGTCATACTCTTGTTTCATATGAGGTTAACTACACCAGCATTGAGCAAGCTTGCCTTGCAGTTGTGTTTTCTTCCCAAAAGTTGTGACATTACATGCTTGCTCACACTATACACCTCATAGAAAAAATAGATCCACTCAAGTATTTTCTAGGTAAGGCTTCCCTCATAGGTAGACTTGCTAAATGGATGATGATACTTTCAAAGTTTGACATAGAGTACATTGAGTGTAAAGAAATCAAAGGACAAGCCATAGTAGATCAATTGGCTAATTTCCCAATACAAGATAATGCACCTATTCAAGTTGACTTCCCAAATGAGCACCTCATGTAACTGACTGAAACAACATGGAAGATGTTCTTTTATGGATCCTTTATGAAAAATGGTTTACGAGCTTGTGTGTTGTTTGTTTGTCCTCATGGGTACACAATTCCTAAGTCTTATACATTATTGTTCCCATGTACAAACACATTGCTGAGTATGAAGCTTTAACAAATGGACTTAAGATGGCCATAGAATGGAGAATCATAGAGTTACACATCTATGGGGATTCACAATTGATAATCAACCAAGTGAATGATGAATATCAAACAAAACATGAGAAAATGGTACCTTACAAGAAAATGGTTGATTCCTTGAAACACTAATTCACAATTGTCACGTTTCAGCAAATCCCTGGAGAAAAAAACAAAGCAAATGATACTATGGCTACACTTGCTTCACTCCTTTAGTTAGAGCAACATGAATCCAGATTTGAATTCCTGGTGGAAGAGCTACATCACCCTATCTTTGACTCCCAATAAATCCATGTCATTTGGACCCTTGTTGGTTGTGAGTCATCCTGTTATGGTGCCATTTACTCATACCTTCGTGATGGAATTAAACCTGAAACATTTACCCGATTTGAATGCTGAAACCATACCCAAAATTCCTCTCACCATTCCCTTATCACTGGTGATTTGTAGAGGGGCCTAGATGGAACACTTCTTAGATGCTTAGAAAAGGAAGAATTTGACCAACCATTAGTTGACATCCACGAGGGCATCTATGGGGGACACTCCAATGGTCTTGCCATAGCTAAAAGGTTGCTTAGGGCAGGGTACTATTGGCCTACAATGCAGATTGATGCAGTAGCTTTTGCAAAGTCATGTGAAAAGTGTCAAAAACATGGTAACCTAATACATGCTCCAGGCAGGGAGCTCATTCCTTCTATATCTCATTAGCCATTTCAGTGTTGGGCCTTTGATATTGTTGGGAAGATTCATCCAAACTCATAAGGTGGACACAAGTTTATTATCACTGCTACTGATTACTTCACTAAATGGGTAGAAGTTGTCCCACTTTCTGTTTCCTCGGGCAAGACAATCTCTCTATTGTTTAGAGTATATGACCACTATTGAGATATTTTATTTCCCAGTTCTTTAGGTATTTGGTTGATGAATTTAGCTGGTACATATTTGAATTTTACCATTGACCTGGTAATTTCCTCTTGTATCTTATTCTAATCCTCTGGTTTGAGTGTATCCCATTGTCTGATTTTTTTATCAGTCATTGTACCATGTGTAGAAATGGATTTAGCTACCTCATCAACATTTTGATTACTAAAATTTTTCTTTACAACATCAGGCTCATCTTCTTTAGAATCCTCAATGTCAGCCTTAGTTCTGACCATTATTTTTCTCCTCTTTGTAGGTGTAGTCTTCACAGTTTGCTGCTTGGTTGGTTTTGCTGGCTTCTTCCTCTTATAGGTCCTTACTTGACCCTTTTTAAGAGGTGTGGTATCAATATTTGTAGTTTGACTCCTTTTCCTCTTCTTCTTTGTAGGAGGTGGAGGTGTATCAGATTCAGTTTCCTCATAATCTGATTTATGTTCATCATGCCCTTCACCAATGGTGCCATGTTCATCGGTTTCCCCTAGTTTTTCTTGTTCCTCCTCAGTAACTGATAGAATATTTTTGAGATTCTTAACCATCTTATCCTTTTTATTGATAGTTTTCTAGATTTGTAGGCCTCTTTTTATCTTTGATCTAGCCTCTTCATAGGTTCCAAACCTTGGTTGTTTATCGTCAATAGGATCATTGATTAATGCCTCAATTGCATTTGTGGCCTGATCTATGTTGATTTCATAATCCAGTGGTGCTAACCAAGCTATCCTTGGCACAAATGATTTGATGTGGGTGAAATCTGTGTCCACCATAAAATATATTTCATCCCTATGTTTTTCAACAATTTGTTTAGGGATCCTTGTTCTTTCTATCATCATTTCCTTGAAATCAAGGAAGTATGAAGTCATAACAGATTCAAAATTATCTTCAAGTGACTTAATTAGTTCACTAATCTATAATGTCACTAGTTTTTTGGTGTCCCATTTCAATTTTCCTACTAAAAGAAAGTATTCTTGAAAGTAGAAAAAGATACAGATGATAAGTGAGCCGAACTTACATGTGTTAGTCTTTGTGGACTTGATTGTGATCATGTTTTCATCAAGTTGCTTTAGCATAATCTCACATAGATCCTTCTATATTCCCTTTGTCACTATCTTGTAAGTTGTTCTTACTGATGTTGCAGATATGTTGTTCAACCTGCTTTCTTGAAATATCTTATAACCAATCACACATGCATCGAACCTCATTTCCTTGTTGGTGATGGTGTTTACTTTTAGTCCTCTGTTGTCCCATTCAGCTTTTGTGAGCTTTGTGAATTTTGGCCTGGAGGGATTCTTGTGAGTCTTAGGCTTGTCAGTTATTGGATAACCAATGATAGTGTGAAGGACATCCCTTGTGATTGGTTTGGGTTGATCCAACCACAAATTTTGGTCATGCAATCTGCTAAGCACCAACCTAATACAGTTGGCCTTGAAGTCCCTCAGGTAATATAGGGCATTAATTATCCCTTTAACCTATAAGTGTTGGTGCTCTTCCTTCAGGTTTCCTTCTGCATCACAAATCTTCTTATAAGCTTCATCCATATCTAGATCACCTATTTTGGCAATCTTGCAGTGAATATAAGACCTAACATCTTCTATAAGAAAAACCCTAGGTGGAATATTAGAGAATGCGCTGGTTTCATCTGGTTGCGATGCAATCTCTGGGCATATCTTGTATTTGGGTTTAACACAAGTGTTATTCTTGATTAAATTGACCACATTCTTCTTATCACTCTTGATCTTTATGGTTCTCGACATTGTTGCCATCATTTTTCAAGCTTTAGGGCTTTTTTAAAAATGTAGGGCTTTCTTGATAAATAATGATAGAGATCTTTCAGTGCCCTCGGTACTTACTTTGATCCATGATAATGGTGAATTATCTATTTTCTGTGTGCTTGGATTGTGTTTAGGTTGCTCTGTCGAATTCTCTTTAATCACTCTATTTTTTTCTCTACTTTCTCTTCAAATCGTGGGTGCAAAATGAAGTTGTCCCATTGTCTATTTATAGAATTTTTCCCTAGGTCTTTGTCATAAATTCTCACTGACTTTTAGGGACATGAAGATGGAGTTCATTGGGAATTCTTTTAAAATCATCATTGGTGTTGACATGATGCTTAGGACAGATGTTAACAATTTTTATTTTACCGATGGATATCGGTATCCTGTCATGACAACTTTGTCACTTTGTTTCCTTACCTACGGGTGTCGGGTTACATTGGTAACTTAACCATTTTATGTGTTGGCCGACAAATTATGGTAAGTGTACACAACTCATCCTTTATATTCACTGATGATTTTCTATATGTGTATGCTAACAAGGTTTTTTTCTTAGAATTGTAACAAGTAACCTAGTATGCATCTTTATTTATGCAGATTTTGACTATCTATCAATTGTATAATGGAACTGATGCAAAATGTGACTTGGTGTAGTGCAGTTCCATACTTACTTATTCAAATTAAATGGGGTTGGTGATGTCACCAGATCCATTGGATGGGGTGTCACCATTTACATTTCTTGGTCCATCTTCATCATTACTTGAAGCTTTTCTCCATATTTTGTCTCTAGCCCTCCGGATATCTTCAATGGTGTTTCCAATGGGATATGTGCTTGTCTCTGTCATTCGGTCTTTGCAATATTTATTGAGATGACCAACTTTGTGACAATTTAAGCATGCCATGCCGGGGTTTGACCACCCTCTAGACCTTTTGGTCCATTTCCTCATGCAGTTTGTAGCAATGTGACCATATCTACCACATGTTGTACAATTTTTCCAAGTATTGTAGTCCCATACATATTGATTACCAATTCTCTTTGGTTGATAGGGAGTTTCTTGACCTTTAGGCTTCCATGCTTGCCTTTTCTTTTTCTAGCATTCAAGGCTTGTGTGCCCATTCATCTTACATGTAGGACAATATTTGTCCATGTAGGTTTCCTTCTTTTCTTGTTCCATTTTAGACTTACATTCATATGCATTATGTCCTTTCTTGTTACATTTATAACATAATCCTATGAATGAAGACGTAGATTTAGGAATACCTTTCATTTTTCCTTGGCATACATTTGATGTGTGGCCTTTCTTTCCATAGTGTTTGCATGTTAGCTTTCTTGGTCTTGGATTTTCATAGACATTCTTTGGGTTGGCTTGATTTGGTGATTCTCCATTTTTGGTAAAGCCTAAACTGTTGTTGTTGTTGACTCTTCGTTGTCCTTCAAGAAAATCATCCATTCTTTTATTGCCTTCTTCAGCATTTCTAATAACTTCATTATGTTGTTGTTGAATTCTAACCTCATGCTTTAGTTTTTAATTCTCTTCTCTTAGTTCACCGATAGCCTTCACTCTTTCAATGAGTTATATATTCATTTTTTTTGCTTCTTGACTTATTAGAATACTCTAATTTGTAATCTCATGGTGATGCTCAACATGTCTTTGAATTTCTAAATCCTTTTCCTGTAGCTTCTCTGTAATCTTCCTTCTGTCATCAATAGAAAGTGTTCTTTTTGTTTCAACTTGTCTAGCAGAACTCATCACATCAATTATTCTTACCATTTGTGACTCTTGACCGATTTGCAGCATCTTTATTTTCTTTGTTAGATGTTGATTGATCTCCTTTAGATTTGTGATGTTCTCTTCTGATGTATCTAATGTATTAATTGAATTTAATCTTGAAGATTCAAATAAATCTGGAATCTCTTCTTCTTGATAATATTTTTCATTGCTCCGGGTTGCCATACCTTTCCTCTCATCCAATAGCTCTCTCATCTTGATTCTAGCTTCTTTATACTGTTCATAGAACATCTGTATCTCAAGATTTTTATTCTCAATATTCTTATCAAGTTTGTACTTCTCCATTGTATGATCTTTGCTCTTAACACTTTAAGCTTTTCCAAGAAGAGACTTATCTTTGATACCAATTGTTGGTATTAATGGGAAGTAGTACTAAGAGGGGAGGGGTGAATCAATACCTCTAAAATTTTTAACTCTTTTCACCATTCATCAATAATAATCATTCATTGATGTATTACCGACCATTAATGTTGTTCTTTCTTATGCATGTAGTATTAATTAATAATCTTTAATTATTTGCAACGGTGGTGGGGATGGCACCCACAAAACTTCACTATCTACAGAATGGAAGGGAGCCGGTAAAGGCTTACAATTGATCACTTCTAATGATCTACCATGTTAAGATTATTAAAGTGGAGTCCTATTAAGATCTAATTTGTTAAGAGCTTTAGAAACACTGATTTAAGTGTGCACTCGGTTAAGAGATTTATAATAGGACTATTTTGTCCACCTTTCTTGAAATGATTTCTTAAGTGTACTACACTTGTTAGAATGAGTACAAATGATTGACCTAACTGTATGCAATCTACAATTTCTGATTATAGATCCAATAAATCTCTCATAATAAGAATATCACCTTAAGTGATTGATTAATACGTTTCTCTGCTCGTCGGTAGCTTGTGTTCTTGTTCTTGAAACTAATTTGATTCTTTTCTATCCTTCTGCTTGAAATCTCTTGTCTGGTCTCTAGATGCTCTCCGTGGCTACAATATTCATTGAACAACAATAGTTCACAATAGATTGAGCATCTATTTATACAAGTATTTGACCTATCTTAGAATCTTGCATTACAATGTTAACTCTTAGATCCAAGGTTTACAACTTGACCTTGATCTTTAGTTTTCATGTTTTAAATCAGTAAAACTAATTTAAAATAATAATAAATATATTTCTTCCTCCACACATAATAGATTTAAAAAAAAATCAAGAAGATAAATAAACAACTTCAATGATTTATCTGACGTGGAAAGTCAGATCCACTTTTTGCTGGATGTAACTGACTGTCGGTTCTTGGTCATTGGGTTGAATTGAAAGTTTGTCGACATTCCTTTGTTGAACTGATCATTGGGTTCCCTTTGTCTATTAGGTTCCTCTCTTTTTTGTTCCGTTGGGTTGCACTATTGTTAATCATCAAGTTCCTTTAACCTTTTTATCATCGGGTAACACTAAATAGTGTTTATTAGGATGCTTTGAACTTGGTAGTATCAAGTGACCTTGGCATCGGGTATTGTTGTGCCCTATCTGTTGGTGTAGTTAAAACCGATGGTGTAGATCATGTTTTTCCTTGTGTATACTAATGGAAAATATAATGGCTTCACTATAAATGTAGTAGATCTGGAAATTGCTATTTTCAGGTGTCTGTATTAGGTTTCTGGAAATTCTGCAACCGGATCTGGAATAGAAACAAAAAGATAGAGAAAACTTAGAAATCTTTCTCCTTTCTATGCGAGGTCAACCTCGACCTAGATGTAGGTCAATCTTGACCCCTTTATGTCGACCTTGACCTACGTTGCTTTGATGGAAATTTTGTTTGCGGATCTTGAAAGTTTGCCGAAAAGGGTATCCGAATATTTTCTATAATTCACTATTCCATACATGTACCTACAAAAAAAAATGGTTTTGTTTGTTGAGGGAGGGGTTTTCCTTAGTCAAACCCTAATTTTAGGAATTAAACTTGAAATCAAAATTGAAATGGTGAATGCTAGCAAGTAGTAGAAGTAGATCTAACAATGAAACTATGATATTCAATAGAAATGCAATTGTATTTTGAATGTAAACAAGTATGTTAATATGACAGCTTAGAGTCAACATTATAAATCATAAATGTAAATAAAAACCTCCATGATTCTATGCTAGGAATCTTCCTTAAAGGAAGAATGAATGAATCTTGAGGATGGACAAACCTGATCTTGAAGGAAGATCACACCACCATGATGGATAGATCTAGGGTTTGAATGATGAATATAGAATGCTTGAACCAAACCCCTTCAAAGGCTTAAATACTTGAATCCTTGATCTTTAATGTGGAACTTGAAATGCTTGAGAAGAAGACTTGAAAACCTTGATTGAACACTTGGAAGCTTGAGAGAATGTGGAGAAATGGATGCTTGAAAGTAGACGATAATGTATTTGTCTCCAAGTAGATGATGATCGAAAGTGAGAGGAGAGGGCTTCCTTATATACAAGTCTTGGGAACAAACTCTTAGAGAGGTTGATATAGGAGAATTAAATTCTAATTAGGCCTATACCCCTAGAAGTGGACCTATATTAAATATCTTTTAAGAGTCGTTACTTTGAAACCCAAAACAACCGGCCTGAGGAAGGGGGAAAATGAAATTTTGAGTGTCCCCTTGCATCCAACAATCTTTCCAATTGAAAAGGGGGACCTGGGTCAAGGTCAAGGTCGACCCTGACCTAGGTCAGGGTCAAGGTCAACCTTGAGCTAGGTCATGGTTGAGGTCAACCTTGACCCAGGGAGTAAAGACCCCTGGAAAATATGCCAGGTGGGGTAAACAGTGCTCGGAGAGGCCCAATCATGGTCTAAAATAGGAACAAAAGATGGAAAAGGGGAAGAAATGAGAGGACATTATGATGATGGCCCAAAACACTCCCTAAGGAGGGCTAATCTATCTTAACATGTGGAAGTGCTTCCATTTTAAGACTATACAAATCTTATTTTAGTTTTCTTTGTGGGGGGAAATCTACTATGATATTTTACCTATTTCCTTTGTGGGTGCCAATGCACAGTCATATTTTATCCATTTTCTTTGTATGGACTATGCACTATCTAATTTTACTGGTTTCCTTTGTGGGGGCCAATCCACTACCTTATTTTATCTTCCTTTATGGGGGGAAATCCATTATCTTATTTTATCTTCCTTTGTAGGGGTCAATCTATTATCTTATTTCGTGGGGGCCAAATTATTGGTCCCACTGAGAGGGGGGGGGGGGGGTAAATCAGACAAATCAAACTTTAAAATCTTTAAACTGAACTCATTGATTCACTCAGTAAGTATTGAATACAATAAACAATCAATTCACAAAATAATATAAGCAACAATAGATGATTCAAACTTAGCAACATTAGATTAACTCATTAGCACATGATATAACTTAGTAATTTCTATGGGAATTTTAACCCACAATAAAAATTGTACCATTCTGAATCATGCTCAGTTAAGAACTAATCCAGTTAAACATTACAAATACATTTGCTAAATGCGACCCTGTTAGGGGATTTACCTCAGATTTGTTAAGATCTTCACTCTATTAGGATTGGTCTTGTTAGAGGTCTTCAATGTAATACCCACCTCTTATGTTGCTTTTCAGTTCGTGGATGCCAAACTGTATTAGGCATTTTGGATGTATGTGTTTATTTTATTAGATGGTTAGATGATTTTATGTGTTACATTTCAGTATGTTATTGATCTGTTGTTAGTATGTTATATCATTGGTGTATATGTGATTTATGGTTATTTTATGATTCTTATGTATATGTTAGGATTTCATTTCGATTATGGGTTTCTGACAATACTGACCTTAGATTTATATGCACATGGATCATTGTTGTTTTCATTACTGTTTGATGTGCTTGGTATGGTATGGGACAGAGTCGTAGTTACTTGCTTCGGTGAGATCCACACGATAACCTAGTCTCAACCATTGTTTGCCATATGATATATGCATGTATGTTTCGTCTTTGTGATGACAGGTTTACAGGTACCGGGCTACGTCTTCCCTGAATTGACAGGAGTGAGCGTGCCCTATCGCATTAATCTCAATGGTAAGAGAGGGGAGATATTTTTCAGGTCAAAATCCTATCCCAAACCTAATTGTCCTAGTTAGTGGACAAGTCTTGACTACCTTGACCTAATACGTATAGTTGATAGAAATTTGTGTATCCCTATCCTTGATCATGTTTGTTTTCACTTGTTTTCGGTTTCAGGTGTTTGATGTGATTATGTGGGTGTTAAATCATGTTATTTATTTAATTGAATATTATTGCAATTAATTATTAAATATAGGGTATTTAA
>MU224977.1:1447830-1467718 GCA_018584345.1 Thuja plicata | reverse complement strand
CAATAAAAAAAAAATTCTTCAAAAAAATACTTTGATATAGTATTTTTCCTCTTCAAAATTACGCCTTTGAAAAAAATAGAAATAACAATTCCTATTCCAAAAATGCAATTGTAAAAATTGAACAATAGTAGAAAAAATGAATTTACTTGCTGCAATTCGGTGAAAAATTAGAAACAAAAAATTGTACTTTTATACCATTCCAAATTTTTCAAAAAAAAGATTTCAACAAAGCCGACCTAGTTCGTGCGAAGTGCCCAGGGTAAAAATCCGGTGGGATGGGTTTTGCCGGAATTTTCACACATGTGTCTTCGAGCGAAGGGTCTTCGCTCGAAGTGTCTTCGAACCCTTCGCGCGAAGGGGGTCTTCGCTCGAAGACCCCAAAAATGAAAATTTCTTAAAAGAATTTTTTTTATTTATAAAATTTGGTCTTTGAAGGCCTGCAACAAGGACCCAACCTAATGTTTTCCTCAAACAGATGATACCAAATGATGCAATTCGGAACAAGCTTTCTAATGAATATAATTTTCATACATATTGAATTTGTTATCACTTTCAAATATTACTTTAACTAAACATAGGTTGTTTGGCGATTCAACAACCTGTCTCTTCAAGGCTTTGGAAAAAATACTAAATTACAAAAAAAAAATTATGAAAAATATGTAGGAAAAGGGTATTTGTGTTACCTTTCTATAAAAAAAAAAGAAAAATTGAATTTTGATATATACATTTCAAGGTATGGTGATCAAAGTGACCTTATGTCTAAATTACAGTTACTGTCACTTTAAAACTCAATAAAATATGAAATATTGATCCAAAATGAATTAAACCAATTACATCCTCTGGATATTGAAGTTACAAATATAATTTTGAAAGAATTACATTTTTATCATATTTTAAAAAAAATTTATGTTGATCAAAGTGACAGTCACTTCTTAAAATCACAGTTTTTTTACAAGAACCACTTTTCGAGGGAGAAAGAAAAATGAATTTTAATGAATTATTTTTTATAAAAAAAAAAATATTTAGAAACTAGAAAGAAAATTCTAAAATACCCTAGTTTACATTATCTTCAAATTCCTTATAGTTTTTTGGCAATAGGTGTTCAAAAATGAAGTTTTTCCTCAAAATGTTGATCTTTGTGTCAAAGTTGGCCAAAAAGTGGGACACACTATAGTGGGATCACCCTAGTAGAAAAAACCTATAGCATCATTACTTCATCATTGTTTGATCTATATTTTTCACCCATTTAACTTCTCATCTTAAGATATGGAAACACAATAAAAAATAATTAACCAATTTCTTGAAATCAATGACAAAACAACTTATCTAACCATTTCTACAATCATGATACTCAGTATCACTTGTTCTTCATCATCTCCATCAGATAAACATCAGTAAATGAACAATCTCCCTATTTGGCATTGATGGAAACCACTATAACAGTGTTATGGAAATTGATGATGGTTGTTTTCAAATAGATAATTGTACTCCCTCTGAGTTGATATATATTTTTCCAATTTGTTCTCTCTAATATGAATCTCCCTCTTGGATAAATCTTAAGATATCAGCCAATTGTTCCTTTGAATTCACATATTCCAACTTCACATTCTTCTCTTGAACTTTCTTTGTCAAGTAGTGATACTTGATAGAAATGTGCTTGGTCTTTGAATGCATAATCGGGTTCTTTGATATGTTAATAGCACTTGTATTATAACAAAAAATAGTAACCAAATATGTGATCTCTTCTTTCATACCTTCAAGTAATTGCTTAATCCATACTATGTTTGCACAATTCATAACAACAACAACATATTCAACATCGGCAGTAGACTGTGAAATACAACTTTGTTTCGTTCTCAACCATGTAACCAATCTTTCACCTAGATAGAATGCTCCTCCACTAGTATTCTTTCTATCATCAACATTTCTTGTCCAATCTACATCAATGTATACTTGCAAATCAAAAGTACCTTGTTTCTTGTGTAGTAAACCAAACTCTTATGTCCGTTTTAGGTATCTCAAAATCTTTTTACTGGAGAGATATGTGTTTCCTTTGCATTAGAAAAAAATCTTGCAGCAATTCCAACAACATGTGCTATATCAAGTCTTCTGTGAACAACATACTACACTTTACCCATCATTGATTGGAAATATTATTATCCACCTCTTGTGTTTCATCTTCTTTAGACAATTTACATGTAGTAACCATCTGTATTCCAAAAGGCTTGGAATCTTCCATACCAAAAGTTTTAAGAATATCGTTGATATACTTGGCTTGTGTAACATAGATTCCTCCATTAACTTCTTGTATTTGTAGACCTAGAAAAAAATTAATCTCTCAAATCATTGACATCTCAAACTTTTTTCTCATCTCATCAGAAAATCCTTTACATAAGGTGTCATTTCCTCCAAATATAATATCATCAACAAAAATTTCAGCAATCAAAACTTCATTATCACTATCACTTGTTATCACTTGTTCCTTGAAATCCTATTTTGATTAGATAAGAGTGTATTCTCATACCATGCTCGGGGTGCTTGTTTCAATCCATATAAAGCTTTATGTAACTTTCATACCTTGTTATTGTTTGTGATCTCAATGAATCACTCAGGTTGCTCAATGTATACTTCTTCCTCAAGTATCCCCTTAAGAAATCAGAGTTAACATCCATTTGATATACCTTGAATCCTTTGTAAGTAGTATATGCTAGAAGCATTCCAACTCCTTCTAATCTAGAAATAGGTGCAAAAGTCTCTCCATAGTTAATTCCTTCTTCTTGTGCATAACCTTTGCAAACCAATCTAGCTTTATTTTTGATAACTTTTCCATGCTCATTCAGTTTGGTTCTTAAAATTCATTTAGTACCAACCACACTTTTGTCTTTAGGCCTGGGTACTAAATTCCATGTCTTGTTCTTCTCAATTTGATCATACTCTTATTTCATAGCTTTCATCCAATCCTCATTATCCAATGCTTCCATAACTTTCTTTGTCTCAAATAAAGATATCAAACATGTATTGTCTCCGGCCTTACTCCTTGTCATCACTCCAACTTCCTTATTTCCAATAATCTTGGTTGGTGAATGATGTCTTCTCACATAATTTGCCAAAAAAGGCTTGACAGGTCTCAGTTCATCAACATCAACATTCATATGTGGAACTTCTTGTACATCTTCCTCCTCGGTAGGTACTCTTGGTAAAATTTTAGGTGTATCATGTTGTACATATACAAACTTATCATAATCATCAGGTTCCTTCTTACCGTCTTCTTCATTACTTTCTACAAACTCATCAATTCTCACATTTGCACTTTCCACCATTTTTTTAGTGACCTTGTTCAAACATTTGTAAGCTTTACTCTTTGTATAATATCCTATGAATATCCCTTCATCTCCTTTTGAATCAAACTTGCCTTCTAATCTAGAATAATTTAGAATATAACATTTTCTCCCAAATATTTTAAAGTAACTAACATTAGGTTTGTGATCATACCAGATTTCATAAGGTGTGTTGTTGGTACCTTTCTTCATTTGTACTCGGTTCATTGTATAAATAGCAGTACTCACAGATTCCCTCTAAAAGTTCTGTGAAACTCCTTTTTCAATCATTAGTATCCTAGCACAATAAAAATGGATCTATTTCTTCTCTCATAAATCCCATTGTGTTGTGGTGTCCTCAGTGCTGACAATTGTCTCTTAATTTTATTCTCATTACAAAACAATGTAAACTCATCAAAAGTAAACTCACCTCCTCTGTCAGATCTCAAACATTTCAACTGTCTTCCAATTTCTTTTTCAACTCGGGCCTTATAAAACTTAAACATTTGAAATGAATCATATTTTTCTTTTTAAGAACATTACAGACATCATTCTAGAATAATCATCCACAAATAAAATAAAATATTTGTCTCCATAATAACTTTGAGTTCTCATTGGTCCACATAAATCAATATGAACTAAATCCAAAATTCCTTGTGTAACATAAGTCTTTCTTGCAAAACTAGATTTAGTCATCTTAGCCATCTGACATTCTCTACACATAGCATTCTCAGGTTTTTTCAAGTCTCGATAGTCCTCTTAATATATTCTTCTTACCCACTTTGATTAAGTTGTCAAAATTAACATGAAAAAGCCTTATGTTCCATAACCAAACATCTTCAACTTTAGCAAATAGGCAACTCTTCATAGAATTATCAAGATAAAATATATTACCTTTAGATTGTTCTCTAGTAGCAGTTAGATTTCTCTTCTCATCAAAAAATTTCACTCTTCCATATTGAAATTTTATTCGGTGACCTGTTTTGTTAAGCTGTGAAATAGTTAAAAGATTATACTTTAATCCTTCTACCCAATAAATATCATCACATCTTGTGTTATTCAGTATAATTATAGACCCTTTTCCTTTCACAATATATGGAGAATCATTACCAAATCTAACATAACCTCCATCATGCTTTTCCAAGGAAATAAACTTAAGTGTGTCACCAGTCATGTAATGTGAACAACCACTATCTTTAATCCATGTTTTATCCTTACTTACCTGTGATATTAGGGCTCTAGGTTCTTATTCATCAGAATCATCTTTTATAGAAACATAGAAAAAAAATTCCTCATTGATCTCAATAGAATCATCATCACTTTGTCCTTCATTAGCAATATAACAATATTTCTTACCTTTGTTGTTTTAGTCTCTGTATCTCCCGAATCTATTTTCTCTCTTGTCCTTATCTTTCTTTTCCTCATCATTCTCTGGACAGTTATATGCAAAGTGACCAATTTTATCACAATTAAAATATTTCAAGGGTAAATTACCTCGATATTTTCCTTTGCCTCTTTGTAGTCTTCTAGCCAACAAATCTTCAAATTCTCTTCCATTCTCCTCACATTTAGCAAATAGCTCTTCAAGTCCTTTAGTGCAACTATATAATTTCTCACTAGCACTGCTCAAATAACCATCTCTAGAAACAACTTCCCTAGCCTTTCCAATATTTAAAGTACACTTAAATGAAGATCCAAATTTATAAATATCAAATACACTATTGTCAACATCATTACGTTCAAATGTAGTTAACTTACCAATAGTGGCATTGAGTGAAACATTCTTATAGGGTATATAGATCTTAGCTCTTGTATAGAAGATACATGAATAACATAACTTGGTAAAATGGTTCTCAAAATTTTTCTTGTAACATCATCCTTTTTTGTGATACCAATATCTCCTCTAATAGATCTAGCAATCTCCTTACGTCTTGTCCTATATTGTATTATGTTCTCTCCTTCATTCATCCTCATATAGTTAAATTTTCCTCTCAAAATTTTTCTTTAGCCTTCTGAACATGTTGATCTCCACCATAGGTCAAAAAAATCTTATCCCCCATCTGTTACTTAGAATACAATGATCAAGCTCACCATATTCCTAGTCGCCAAGTGTAGAGGCAATCTCAATCATAACTTGTGTGTGCTAATGTTTCTATCTTTTCTCACTGATAGTCAAAGGTATAGTATAATATGCTATATTTTCATTCTCAAGATAGTAAAGTGCATATTCTCCTACTCTAGACACATACAACCTCATTCTACTTTTCTATGTAGAGAAATGATCCCTATTGAGCTTTGGTTCTTCCTCTTATACATATTTAGATCTTTACTCAAGTCCTTTAAACTTACCAATTCAAAGTAACAAGGCTATGATACCAATTTTTGGTCCCACTGAGAGGGGGAGGGGGTGAATAAGATAAATCAAACTTTAAACTCTTAAAACTAAACTCATTGATTCACTTGGTAAGTACTAAATACAGTAAATAATCAATTCACCAAATAATATAAGAAATAATCAATCATTCAAACTTAGCAACATCAGACTAACTCATTACCACGTGATATAAAACATTGACACATGATTTAATGAGGAAACACAATTTGGGAAAAACCTCTTGTGGGAATTGTAACCCACAATAAAAATTTTACCCTTCTAAAGAATGCTCGGTTGCGAAATTATCCTATTAAACATTAAAAACACATTTGCTAAATGTGACCCTGTTAGGGGATTTACCTCAGATCTATTAAGATCTTCACCATGTTAGGAGTGGTCTTGTTAGAGGTCTTCAAACACTCTTTTGGAATTTCACCTAAGTCTATGTTTTACAAATAGGACAGTTAAATCCACTTTGTTAAGAGATTTCTCTGAACTACAAATATTAATAAGAAAAAGCAATCTTTGATCTGTAAAAATAAGCAACTCACTGTGCTTGAATTAGATCCTTTATGCTCAATTTAATATTGAAATCACATACTCCATTGGTCTCTTTCTTAGACTATAGAGTCTTTGATCTATCTTTCTCTTTTCTGCTTGATAAATGTTGTTCTTCAACTTCTTTCCTTCTCCTTTCAATTCACCAGTAGTATTCACTTAGTGTAATAATCATTCCTTATATAGACATGCTTTTTCCTTTTAATCTCCTTAATTTGATTATCCTTCCTTTGCACTCTGTTCTTCGATCATTTTATTCAATTTATCAACTCGCTAAACCAAAACACTTTTACCTCAGAACTTGTAAATTTTCTTGGAACTTTCACTTTTCTCTTTAACTGCTTGATCTTCACCTTAGATCTTCATATTGAATTTTCCCGTTCATAGATCTTGTAAAAAAATTCATTTAATTCATTTCCTCATCATCACTTCACATTAAATCATCATTTAATATCTGTATATTGTACTTGGTAATACTTGCTTTGCAACTCGGTAACTAACTTCATTACTGCTCGATGTCTAACTTGATTTTCGGTGCTTGGTAACTATCTCACATAACATTGTACCGAATGACCCAGTCTTGCTCGGTAAAGTATCTCTTTTAGTCATAACTTAATTCATTGTCATCCCCGAATTGATCAATCAAATGTACTAATTTGATAACATCAATAATATAGTAGAAAACAACTATAACATCATTACTTCATCATTGTTTGATCTCTATTTTTCAGCCATTTAAATTCTTTTCTTAATATATGGTAACACAATAAAAAAATAATTAATCAATTTCTTGAAATCAATGACAATACAACAACTGATCTAACCATTTCTACAATCATGATACAAGGTATCACTTAGTCTTAATTATCAGCATCAGATAAAAAACAATTAATCAACACAAACTACTATCCAAATTAAACATATTTTTCCTTATTGTATGGCAATCTAGCATAACACAACATGCTACCCATACTAGTGTAATATAATTTCTCACTATCTTGCAATTTATATTTTTTTTACAATTTCTTTCTCACTTACATACTATCTTGAATCCACAACTCCTTGTTTATTCTTACAACTCCACACCACTTGTGTCTCATCTCCATTACATGCTATCTATCAAATTTCTACAACCTTCCATCTGGTGAGCTCCATCTTCTTGGAATCAAAGTTTGTTTATTTCCATCTTGCAGGAATTCACTTTCATTCACTTTGATGTAGAATATCAATAGTATTTTTCCCTTTTATCATTTATTTGTTATCATGGTTATCAAATATATATCAATATTGGTTGACCATGGAGGTGGTAAGGGTTTAAATTTGGAAGACATCTAAATAATAGCCCCAACATTTTTCCTCATCTTCTTTGTGTAAAGGTTTGGAGAGGAGAATGGAGTAACGTGTTGGAGGCTTCATATTAGTAGATATTTTTAAACATATTTTCTCTCTCTTTTTCTTTGTTTAATCACATCATAGTTTGACCTTTCCTATTTTTATCTTTATTGAATTTGGTATCATATTTTTTCTATTCACCTTTATATCTTTCTAGTTCAACTACTATACCCTATTTCTTTGGAACTGTGTGTTTTGTGTTGGAATCCTAAATGCATGCTATTATTAGACAATCACATTAGAATCATACACAAAAATCTCACACAACTAATTAGTTGATCTTGGTTTCACATCTTTTCACTTCTTATAGTTTAAATATTTCATCATCTTGATCATTAAGTTATTTGATATTTCTGGTTTTGCATCTATTTAGTTTTGATTTAATATAATTAATCCTCCTAGGTCATAAAATTTCTAGTAAATCGAGATAACTTTAGGGGATTCCCTCCTTGGTATTTCATCATCTTAACGGTGGAAGATCCGCTTCTCTACACTTGTATTCTTGATTTTCTATCAATGTTGGAAATTTTTATTTGAAAAATGGCATTCAAAGGCTATTTTATTAGAACTTTTGATTTGAAAAATGACATTCAATGATTACATTATTGGTTGTCCAAGTAAGTGTTAAAGGAAGGAGGATGTTTCATTATATATTTATTTTGTTAATTACTGATTGTTTTCATGGATATTTATTCTTGGATTATTTATTTATAATCATGTCCATATTATATATTGATTGTATATTATCTCTAAAAATTCATGTAAGTGTTGGCAAGTGATAGTTTTGGTATGGTAGGAGACACTTATTGGTTGTCATTTATGGAAAGACATCTGATATATTGATCACTTTGAATGAAGTTTTGTTTTGGAGATACAGTCTTCAAAAGACTAAGTACAGAAGCAGAAATATAGAGTATAATAGTATTGTTTTGGAAAGCGAAGATCGAGTATGATGTTTTATGACAAGCAAGCTTAGAGGAAGATACTATGGAGTTCGTATGACCTCCACCTAAGATCAATTTGGTTTTGGTGGTGGTTACAATGATTTAGAGAGATTTGAAGACATGCACAGACATTAGAACAACGTACCAGAGCAATTGAACAAGTAGAGATGATTTAAGGGGTATGTTGTGGACTCCTGGAAAGATAAGTTGGATTATGATTTTTGATAACCTATATTTTGGTTATATAAGAGCGTCGACTTTGTATTTTCTCTTTACATTATTAATTCTATTTTGTATTGAGAGCCAACTATGTGATAATAATTAAGAGATTCGACTTGATGATGAAAATGATATATATATATATATGGGTGTGTGCACCAAGTTGTGGACCAAAAAAGAAAAAATTTCAAATTTTTAATAACCTGATCGGGTTATTGAAAATTTGAAATCATTCTAGGCTTGGTAAACAAAGCCTAGAATATATTATAAATAATTGTGTGGGCCTCAAAACCCGATCGGGTTATGAGGAATTTCTCATAACCCGATCGGGTTATGAGACTCATTGAGTCTCTAATAACCCGATTGGGTTATGAGAAATATATCAAAAATAGAATTGCCCATGGCTTAGGCCATTTTTTAACGCCTGAACCATAGAGAAAAAGTGTGGAGGAGGGTAAACAGTAGCAAAACCTGATCGTGCTTTGAAAAAAACTTGATCCGATCAAGATTTTCAACCAATGGCACCCCGTAACAAAGGTAAGTTTGTTTGTTTTTGTTATTTTTTTTGCAATTGTAATCAAATTAGGTTTTTTTTTTAATATTTTTTGTTTTTTTTTTATTAATTCCATTCCAGATTCATCAAACAACCCAAAAAGATGAAAATAAAATGAAAGACCACCCCCATAGAAGCACAATCATCACCACCTGTAAACCCTCAACAACTGTCACCACCCATAAACTCAACTACAATCTCCACCCGTAAACCCTCCTCAAAATTCTCCTCCTCCACAACCATCACCACCCATACGCCCTCCACATGTATCATTAGGTCATGTAGATGCATCACAAGAAGACCTTGTGCAACACGTTAACCAAAATAGTGCACAAATTAATATATTGGTCAATAGGTTGAAGGCTTCTGATCTTAGGCATCATTCTACCCTTGCACTACATTAGAAAAAATGTCCAACAATGCAAATGAGGTGTCTCAAGAGGTGACAAAATGGGGTTCATGGAGGGATAGGTGTCATACATTTTATGCTGATGGTTTATCCTATGAGGATGTGAAAAGAAAAGGCATAGAAAAATGTGACATATGCGCCCTTTTCACCGATCCTAATACTAGAAATTCCCTAGAAGTTAATACAAAATGATTTCCTATAGATTGGTGTGTTCATAGGGGGATGAAATCATCTTTTTTGGATAGGTGGTACATGGTATTTGTGTTGGAGATTTGCTTCTGTGCAAATAATTGATTGTATATTTTTCATTGATGACAACATATAATATATAGCAATGTTCTATATTAAATTATAAGTATAGATGTTATGGAGCTATACGTGTTTATTTCCATGGTGTATACATGTTCTAGATTCTATGTGCATTCAAGTTGAGTCAGATATGAAGTTTCAGTTGAGGTATGTTAATCAATTATGGAAGTTACAACATCTGAAGATTATCTGTCAAGAGCCGACATAAATATAGTGTTTCTTGGTTTTCACCTATCTTTTTGATAAGTGTGTTTATATTAATTTTTAGTAATGAGTTAGTGATGAATATACAAAGGAACCAAACATGTTCTATCAGAATCGTGAAGTTGTAGTTAATTTGGTGGAGCCAACTTTGTGAAGCATTGTGTCTATTCAGTTTGATTAGCACGGTTCTAACTTTGATTGCGTGGTTAGTTAAGCTGACAAATAAGTTGATGAAGTGTTCCCAGATACTATCATGACCTTATCCTTGGTGGAGATACATATAGTAGTTCAAATGTGTTTGCTAAGTGTGAAAATGAAGTGAAAAACATAGACAGAAGAGAGCAGAAAGTCAGATAGAATATGTTGAAGAACTATTTGAAGAAACATAAGAAGATTACAATTCATTGGAACTGATCAAGACAATAGGTCCACTCAAATAGTTCATCTATCAGATATAGTGTATATTTGTTCTATTGAAGGTTGTAGCCTTCACCATTTTAGCAGTGAGCTTTTGGATAGTGAGTCCTCACCCCTAACAGGGTTACTTGTAAAAGACTCCTAAGAGGGTCCGACCTTTAACTAGGTCTCTTTACTTATTGCATTGTAAAGAACAACTCCTAGCAAGGTTGCAAGATCTCCTCACAGGGATAAATATACTCAAGTACAGTTCTTTGTGGGTGCTAATTCCCACCAGGGTTTTTACCTATTTGGTTTCCCCATAACCAAAATTGTTGTGTTGTCTATTGTGTTATCTGAATGTACATTTTCTTTATGTTAACTTATATCTAAGAGAAGAAAAGTATTAAAATAGTTGATAACTGATTCACCCCCCTCTCATTTATCCTTTTGGACTATTCCAACAATTGGTATCAGATCCAAGTTCCTTGGAGAGAAAGCCTAACAAATTAATGTAGATCAGATGGCATACTTCAGGAAAGAGAGTCCTACATTTGATGGAGAAAACTATCTTGAATGGAAGAAAAAAATGATAACACATCTTCAGCACATTGGATTTGAGATCTATGATATTTCCACTCAAGAAATTGAAGTTCCCACCCTGAAAGACCTTGTAGAAGAAGACTCTAGAATCAAACAAAATGATGTGTTCACTCAAAATGCAATCGCTAAAGAAGCCCTAATCATTGCCCTATCTGACAGTGAATTTTCTGAGATCAAGAAGGCAAATAAAGCATACTCTATTTGGAAATACTTAGAAGATATGTTTGAAGGAGACATCCAAGAAAAGAATGCACACAGAAAGACATGGAAGAAAAGATACAACAAATTAGAGATGCTACCTAAAGAAAACATCAGAGCCTACAATAAGAGAATTAATGAAGCAATTTCAGGTATCAGGAACAATGGTAGAGAAATTTCAGAGGATGATATAATGGACAAACTAATGACAACACTAATAGTAGAGTATGAGAGCAAGATCAATATCTTAGATGAGACTATGAAATTTTCAAAAGAATTCAAGAGGGAGACTTTGATCAACAAAATATCTGCATTTGAGATATCAATATTGAAGATAGAACCTAAAAGTGAGACAACTTTATAAGCCTCAGTCCACAATAAGAAATCCATAAGTAGCTCTAGTAATAATGAAGAAGTGGATACAGAACTAGAAGAGATCATTGCTATGATTTCCAAGAAAGAAAGGAAAGGTAAAGGGAAATATGAAGGAAATCTACCATTCAAATGTTTCTCATGCAACAAAGCTGGTCACTTTGCATCCAAGTGTCCTACAAGAGTCAAGAAGTTCATATCAGATTACAAGCCCATGTACACTAAGGAATGTTATCATACTGAAGATGGTGTAACCAATGATGATTCAGGAGAAGATGAAATTGGTTTCATTTCCATTAAAGACATTGAGAAGATGCTTGAAGAAATGGACAAAGAAGATGAAAAAGCACAAGGGTTAGCATTAGTTTCAAAAGATGATATCTGAACCAACTGGATCATTGACAGTGAATGTTCACACGACATGATAGGAGACAAAGATAGATTTGTACATTTGGAAAAGTAGAAAGGTGGAATGGTTATATTTTTAGATAACACTCACAAACCTATCATAAGCAGAGGTTCTATCACCTTATATGGAAAGAATAAGACAGATGATGTTCTTTATGTTGATTGTTTATATCATAACTTACTAAGTGTTGGATAGTTGCTTGATAAAGGATATAGTTGGAATTCAAAAACAACCAGTGCATCTTTAAAAACAAAGAAGGAGACATGATTAAATCAAGCTCAAAGACCAAAGGTAATTTCTTTAAGCTCAATTCAAAAGTAAGTTGTTTTGTTGCAAAAGTGGATGACAGTTGGCTATGGCACAATAGACTTTGTCATATAAATTTTGACAAAATAGTCAAGATAAGTAATGTAAAGGCAGTAATAGACCTTCCAAGTATTGCAAGACCAGTTGACACCATGTGTAGTTAATGTGTGATGGGGAAGCATGTGAGGACCTCATTCAAGAGAAAACAAGACTCTGTTGAAAACAAATTGGATCTAATACATACAGACCTATGTGGACCTACTCAAACAAGATCATACTATAGAGAAAGGTATTTCATTTTGTTTGTTGGTGATTTATCAAGGATGATGTGGGTTGCGTTCCTGAAAGAAAAATCTGGAGCTTTTGAGAAGTTCAAAGTGTTCAAAGCTAAGGTTGACAATGAATCTGGATTAAAGATAAAATGTCTGAGATCTTATAGAGGAGGAGAATTCACCTTTGACCAGTTTTATGATTACTATGAAGAACATGGAATTAAGAGACAGTTAAGTGCACCTAGAACCCCTTAGAAGAATGGGATTGTAGAAAGAAGGAACATAATAATACTTGACACATCGTGCACTATCATTATTGAAGGAAAGGTTGCCCATACCTATTGGAGAGATGCGGTCAATGCAGTAGTCTATACTATCAATAGAATACAATTAAGGCCAGGTGCATACAAAACACCCTATGAAATTTGGTTTGGTAATGTACTTATTGTAAAATACTTTAGAATCTTTGGAAGCAAGTGCTATGTCAAGAGAGATGATAGGATTGGAAAATTTGATGCTAGAAGCGACGAAGGTATTTTTCTTGGTTACTCTACTAAAAGAAAAGCCTAGAGATGTTTTAATCTAAGATTAAAGAAGATCATTGAAAGTACTCATGTGAATATTGATGAGAAGTTTATGATTCAAGAAAGATACTATGAATGTGCTCCTAGGATTGAAGATGAGCCCAGATGCATCAATAAGGACACAGTTATTAAAGAAATGTTTGACTGTATTGATGTTTCATCTAACAATCTTGAACCAAGTGAAGAAGAATCACATATTACAGATGAAAGTATCACTCCTAAGAGCTCAAAATACACATCCAAATACCACTCTAAGGAAGGTATCATTGGAGATCAGAGCACTAAAGTTTTGACAAGATCTAGAGAAAAAGGTTCAAACACTGATGAAGAGGTATGCTTACTTTCTCAAATTCAACCATTAAGTGTTGAAGATGCATGCAAAGATTCAGATTGGCAAAGTGCCATACAAGAAGAATCAGATCAAATAATGAAGACTAAAACATGGGAACTAGTCCCTAGACCTCATGACAAGAATGTGATTGGAAAAAGTGGATATTCAAGAACAAAATGAATGAAGAAGGCACAGTGGTAAGGAACAAAGCAAGATTAGCATGTAAAGGATATGCGCAGAGAGAAGTAATAGAATACACTGATACATTTGCCCCTGTGAGTAGATTGGAAGCTATCAAGTTGTTTTTGGCCTATGGAACATCCAAGAGCTTTAAAGTATATCAAATGGATGTCAAGTTAGCTTTTTTGAATGGTGACCTGAAGGAAGAAGTCTACATAGAGCAGCCTGAAGGATTGAAACTTTCAGACAAACTAGACATGGTATGTAGACTAAAGAAAGCACTTTATGGACTCAAACATCCCCCAAGAGCTTGGTATGAGAGACTTGATGGTTACTTAATAAAGATAGGATTCAAAAAATGAGCAGCACACTCTAATTTATTCATAAGAGAGACACATGAAGGATTACTAATCGTTGCTATTTTTGTTGATGACATTATCTTTGGAGGTAATGAAAAACTTAGTGCAGAATTCACCAAAGAAATGAAAAGTGAGTTTGAAATGAGCATGATTGGACCTATCAAATATTTTCTTGGATTGAATGTAAAACAAACAGACAAAGGCATATTCATAAATTAGTCTAAGTATGTAAAGGAGATATTGAAGACTTTCAAAATGGAAGATTGGAAACCAGTAAGCACCCCCATGATAATAGGAAGCAAGCTCTCTAAAGATGATGATTACACAGCAATTGACAAGACTCTATACAAGTCTATGATTGGGAAACTCATATATCTTACTCAATCTAGACCTGATATTTCTAATGCAGTTGGCATTGTTGGAAGATTTGCAGCTGAACCTAAACAAAATCACCTAATGGAAATAAAAAGAATATTCAGATATTTAAAAGGAAGTATAGACTATAGTTTAAGGTATCCTAACCCAGAGAATATACAAATTCATGTGTATACTAATGCTGATTGGGAAGGTTGTGTTGATGATAGAAAGAGTACATCAGGAGGAGCAGTATTTCTTGGAGATAGATTGGTCACTTGGACAAGTAAAAAGAAAAATTGTATCTCTCAGTCAACAATAGAAGCTGAGTATGATGCAATAGCATTGAATTGTTCAACAATGGTTTGGATCAAATAGATGATTAAATACTTTGGTATTTAGATTGATTATCCTATTGTTATTCACTATGACAACACTAGTACTATCAATATGTCAAAGAACCCTGTGATGCACGTAAAGAAAAAACACATTGAGATCAAATACCACTTTCTAAGAGAAAAAGTTGTAGATAGAGAATTAAAGTTGGATTATGTTAGTAATAAATAACAATTAGTAGATATTTTTACAAAGCCATTATCAAAAGATACTTTTGAGTATCTCAGGGAGAAGCTGGGAGTAATTCCCTTTCTTGAGTCTGACTAGAATTTCTAGCAAGAACATTAGTCATTGGTGACAAATGAATGGTTGACTACTGTAGTTCAGGAGTAGTACCTATGCCTAATGGTGTTTAACACCCTTTTCCATTGATGTCAAAGGGGGAGTATTAGTAAGGGGGATAATCTACTCTGGGGGAGTATACAGTTAGAAGAGCAGTAGCAGTGAAGAGGAACTTTTGATGAGGATATTGAGAATATTGAAAAAATAAGGAAGACACTTTGAGTTGATGATATCATATGTTGCCATAATTGTCAAAGGGGGAGATTGTTGGAGATTTTCTTCTGTGCAAATAATTGATTGTATGTTTGTCATTGATGACAACATATAATATACAACAATGTTCTATATGAAATTATCAGTACAGATGTTCTAGAGCTATGTGTGTTTATTTCCATGGTGTATACATGTTCTAGATGCTATGTGCATTCATGCCAAGTTAGATATGAAGTTTTAGTTGAGTTATGTTAATCAGTTATGGAAGTTATAGTGTCTAAACATTATCTGTCAAGAGCTGACGTAAATACAATGTTTCTTGACTTGTGCCTATCTTCAGGATATACATGTTTGTATTAATGTTTAGTAATGAGTTAGTGATGAATATATAAAGGTGCCAAATTTGTTCTATCAAAATCATGAAGCTGGAGTTAATTTGGTGGAGCCAACTTTGTGAAGTGTTGCGTCTATTCAGTTTGAGTTGCACGGTTCTAACTTTGATTGCATGGTTAGTTAAGCTGAAAAAGAAGTTGATGAAGTGTTCCTAGATACCATCATGACCTTATGCTTGGTGGAGATACATATATCATTTCAAATATGTTCACTAAGTATGAAAATTAAGTGAACAACATAGATAGAAGAGTGCAGAAAGTTAGACATAATAAGTTGAAGAACTATGTGAAGAAACAAAAGAAGATTACAATTCATTGGAATTTATCAAGATAGAAGGTCTACACAAATAGTTCATCTATTAGATATAGTGTATATCTATTCTACTGAAGGTTTTAACCTTGACCATTTTAGCAGTGAGCTTCTGGATAGTGAGTCCTCACCCCTAACAGGGTTACTTGTAAAAGACTCCTAACAGGGTCCGACCTTTAACCAGGTCTCTTTACTTATTAAATTGTAAAGAACAACTTCTAACAGGGTTTCAAGATCTCCTAACAGGGATAATTATACTGAAGTACTGTTCTTTGTGGGTGCTAATTCCCATTGGGGTTTTTACCTATTTGGTTTCCCCGTAACCAAAATTGTTGTGTTCTCTATTGTGTTATCTGAATGTACATTTTCTTTATGTTAACTTATATCTAAGAGAAGAAAAGAATTAAAATAGATAATAACTGATTCACCCCCACTCTTAGTTATCCTTTGTGACTATTCCAACAATTTGACCAACTAGCTTGTAATAATAATGAAGTTCCTTTATATTTTTTGAGGAAGATATATTGTGAGTTTATCATTGGCGAGAAGCCAAATTACTTAAAATTTTGTGAGTTCCAGGGTAGAGGGAGAGGCTCTGCGCATGATAGACCTAGGGCATAGAGGAAAACCCCCCATTCATGTTGTGGCCCTAGTAGTGGTGAAGGAGTCTATGGATATATAGACTCTTCATGCTGCTGCATCATTGACTGATGTCATTATCTAGCATGGCACTCAGTTAGTTGGAGAGGATGGATTAGTTCCACCTCCACCTTCATCAGATGAACCATTAGGATCATCCCATCCCATGCCAACTCCATCACCATCAGATGCACCATTAGGATCATCTCATCGCGTGCGAGATCCATTATCATCAGATACATTTTCAGGGTCAGCCCAGCCCATTGAGCATATCTGCATCAGTTGTAATGTTATATGTGATGGGGTAGATAGCTAGACAAGTGTGGATATTTTGACATTCCATTCATGTGTACATTATGGAAAAAGATGCCAGGCATCCACTACTAAGGATGTGGCCCTCACAGATGATTTTTTGTCGATGGTGTATTGTTCAAAGCTGACACAGGTTATTTTAAATTTGTGTTTTGACATGTTATTTTAATTAATTACCTAAATCTGTTAAAAGTAAATAAAATTTTTATGTATAGAAGAATCTAAATTGATACATGAATAATATGCATTGCAGGGTGCAGCTGGTGGTACAATCACACCAAGGAGTGCTTGTTATAGTACACATAGACGGGTAGCTCAAACACCTGAGGTAATGTTTTATAAATATTCCTAAATTAGAATACTACGTTATTTTGAAAATATCACATCTTAATAATTTTTATGGTGGTAACTTAGTGTATGTCTGTTTGCTATTGCTTTATGGTCAAAGAATTTTTTCTAATGTAATTCAACTCAAGGAATTCACTTCCTTGTCTAGCCATCATAACTCAAATTGGTTTGAACTCCTGCCCTCCATCCTTGGACTCAATTCAACCAATGATGAACTCATACATAGACTCATATCCCAACCAATCACTTATTGGCTTCTAAATCAACCTTGAATATCATTCAGAAAATCCAACCATCATTCTTTTACTCTTATTTCTTGTTCAAATTCATGAATACAATCTGTAGTTGTTCATTGATTTTGATTATCCTTAATCCTTCAATACACCTCCATGGCCTTCTGAAGACTCCCAACATATATTATTTAGAGTTGGTGGTTGGTGATCTCATTGATCATGTCTGACAACAATCCATCTCCTATTTGTAACAACTTGTCACTTCCAAAGCCCCATCAAGGACTCTCCTTCTAGGCTACCACAAGTGCTCCTAGTGCTTCCCAAACACCATATCTTCACTCACAACTTCAAACTTCATTTAAACTAAATAAATAATCTCCTTATGGACTATCTACCATGTTCCATCAACCCATTAAGTCTAGATAACCAATCCCTTACCCAACTCTCACATTTATCCCTTAAAGCTAGTAGCCCACACCAGTCACTATTTTGTCCTTTTCTCCAATATTCCCCAAATAAATAAGGAAACTAAAACATGATTTAGATACCCTTTTTGGGTCTTTAAATCCTCCCCAAGATTTAGTATATACTCCTTTGGACCATACCAAGGATCCAATACTCATGTAACCTCCAAACTAAGCCTAATTCTCCTCATTTACAAAGAAACCCCTGACTCCACTTACTCTCATGAATCCAAAGGCTGAAAAAGTCCTCCTAGGGGTTAGGAAACAAAATTTTTTCAACTCTCCAAGGCTCTATCCTTTATCTATGGCCTTAGCCACTAAACCCTCACTTCTAGGATCACACACCTAGGGTCTGATCAAAAGGACCTCTCCAATCCACTCTAGGCCAAACCAACTATATACACACTTCACTATAGACCCCCACATGTAGAATCCATCACAAAACCCCTTCATCCTCAAAGAAATCCACCATCCTTCTCTAACTATGCCTACAAATTTGTTAAAGAATAGTCTTGTGTGTGAAAGAAGAGTTCACAATTTTATATTGTAATAATGATTTGTAAAATTTTATTATAAACTTGTTATAATAAATCATTTGTGGAATTCAAGTGAATCATAATCTTCATTGTAAACTATTTCTTATATATTTATTTGGTGTTTTATAGGGCTTGTCAGGGGCTCAGATTTCAGAGATTGAGGATGTCACCCTTTCTGCCATTGGCTTTGGCTTAGAGAGATATGTGGTATCATTTTTCACACACCTCTTGTTTATAGTTTTAGTTGAATGCATGCGGTATCATATTATTTCTCTTACATTAATTTTGTTTTTGTTAGCCTACCTTACCAAGCTCAAGGTCATTAGGAAAGATGAAGAAATCATCGGGGACATTGAAACAAAAGAAGGAAATTAAGTCCAATTTAAGTATATTTGTTGAAATGTATTATGAACATTTCAATGTAGTCTATATTGATTAATGCACTTGACTTGATTATACTAAACTGATGAATGCCCCAGACATTGCTGATGTTTAGGAGAGGGAGGAGGTAACACGTTTTCATATTTACTTTCAATTGCATTCTTGTTTGTTCAAAATATTTTAAAAATAATGTTCATCTATTAGTATGTCATTTTCTATGACTTTTCATATAGGAATTGGTCATAGCTGCCTCAGATGAGGCCAACCCTTCTCCACTTCCTATGGATCCCTTGCCTAGCACAGGAGATCCAGTTACGGTATGTATTTTCTTTTTAGTCCATTCATTTTATATTTTTTAGCATTTTTGATTTATAACATGTATTTTGTATTATTGTTTATGTTGTACGACCCTTCACCACTGCCTGTCATTCCTTTTCCTGGCCTTTTTTATAGGAGTCCCTCTCACCCACTATGGAGCCCATTTCATTTATCAGTCAGCGCAAGCATAAGAGATCTAATTGAGGCTTCAGTATGCAAATTACAACCCAATATTTATGTATTTTGATATTATTCTAAAATAATATATATGGCTTAACATTTGAATTGTTCTTGTGCAGAGACTTAGAGAACCAAGTGTTGCTATGAAGAAGCTAGATTTTGATGATCCACCACCGTCATAGATATATTGAGACATTGTATAGATCTAGTTGTGGTCATTGAATGACCAAATTATATATAT